>WNWK01032896.1:0-21559 GCA_009830355.1 Cherax destructor
CTCATCACCTTACTCTTATCTATGTTCACTTTCAACTTTCTACCTTTACACACCCTCCCAAACTCATCCACTAACTTTTGCAACTTTTCTTTAGAATCTCCCATAAGCACAGTATCATCAGCAAAAAGTAACTGTGTCAACTCCCATTTTACATTTAATTCCCCATATTTAATCCACCCCTCTCCCCAACACCCTAGCATTAACTTCTTTTACAACCCCATCTATAAATATATTAAACAACCATGGTGACATTACACATCCCTGTCTAACACCTACTTTTACCGGAAGTAATCTCCCTCTCTCCTACACACCCTAACCTGAGCCTCACTATTCTCATAAAAACTCTTTACAGTCTTCAGTAACTTACTACCTATTCCATACACTTGCAACATTTGCCACATTGCTCCCTATCCACTCTATCATATGCCTTTTTCTAAATCCATAAATGCAATAAAAAACTCCCTGCCTTTATCTAAATACTGTTCACATATATGCTTCATATATATATATAGGTAGTAGGTTGGTAGACAGCAACCACCCAGGGAGGTACTACCGTCTTCCAAATGAGTGTAAAACGGAAGCCTGTAATTGTTTTCATGATGGTAGGATTCTGGTGTCTTTTTTTCTGTCTCATAAACATGAAAAGATTTCAGGCATGTCTTGTTACTTCTACTTACACTTAGGTCACATTACACATTCATGTACAAGCATATATATACACACCCCTCTGGGTTTTCTTCTATTTTCTTACTAGTTCTTGTTCTTATTTCCTCTTATCTCCATGGGGAAGTGGAACAGAATTCTTCCTCCGTAAGCCATGGGTGTCGTAAGAGTCGACTAAAATGCCGGGAGCAAGGGGCTAGTAACCCCTTCTTATACATTACTAAAGTTAAAAAGAGAAACTTTTGTTTTTCTCTTTGGGCCACCCCGCCTTTTTGGTGGGAAGCAGCCGATTTGTTGAAAGAAGAAGAAACATGCAAGATTTCAGGTACGTCTTGCTACTTCTACTTACACTTAGGTCACACTACGCAAACATGTACACGTTTATGTATACACACTCATCTGAGTTTTCTTTGATTTTATCTTAATAGTTCTTGTTCCTATTTGCTTTCCTTTCACATCCATGGGGAAGTGTAATAAGAATGTTTCCTCCGGAAGCCATGCGTTTGTAAAAGTCCACTAAAAAGCTGGGAACAATGGGCTAGTAACCCTTTTCCTGTATAGCTTACTGAAAAGAAAATCGTCAAAGTGGGATGTTCGAATGTGCGTGGATGTTGTGCGAATGATAAGAAAGAGATGATTGTAGATGTTATGAATGAAAGAAGCTGATGTCCTGGCTTTAAGTGAGACAAAGCTGAAGGGGTAGGAGAGTTTCAGTGGGGAGAAATAAAATGGGATTAGGTCAGGGTTTCAAATAGAGTTAGACCTAAAGAAGGAGTGGCAATAATGTTGAATAATCAGTTATGGCAGGTAAAGAGGGAATATAAATGTATAAATTCAAGGATTATGTGGAGTAAAATAAAGGTTGTATGTGAAAAGTGGGTTATAGTAGGTGTTTATGCACCTGGAGAAGAGAGAAGTGTAGAGGAGAGAGAGAGAGATTGATTTTGGGAAATGTTGAGTGAGTGTGTGGGGAGTTTTGAACCAAGTGAGAGAGTAATTGTGGTTGGGGATCTTAATGCTAAAGTGAGTAAAAATGTTGTGGAAGGAGTAGTAGGTAAATTTGGGGTGCCAGGGGTAAATGTAAATGGGGAACCATTAATTGAGCTATGTGTAGAAAGAGGTTTGGTAATAAGTAATACATATTTTATGAAAAAGAGGATAAATAAATATACTGTACAAGGTATGATATAGCATGTAAGGAAAGTAGTTTGTTGGATTATGTATTGGTGGATAAAAGGTTGATTGGTAGGCTTCAGGATGTACATGTTCATAGAGGGGACACGGATATATCGGATCATTATTTGGTTGTAGCTACAGTTAGAGTAAAAGGTAGATGGGACAAAAAGAAAATGGCAACAGCAAGTAAGAGAGAGGTAAAAGTGTATAAACTAAGGGAGGAGGAAGTTAGGGTGAGATATAAGCAACTATTGGCAGAAAGGTGGGCTAGTGCAAGTATGAGTAGTGGGGGTTGAAGAGAGTTGGGATAGTTTTAAAAATGCAGTATTAGAATGTGGGACAGAAGTTTGTGGCTATAGGAGGGTGGGTGCAGGAGGAAAGAGAAGTGAGTGGTGGAATGAAGAAGTAAAGGGTGTAATAAAAAAGAAAAAGGTGGCTTATGAGAGGATTTTACAAAACAGAAGTGTTAATAGAAGAGCAGAGTATATGGAGAGTAAAAGAAAGGTGAAGAGAGTGGTGAGAGAGTGCAAAAGAAGAGCGGATGAAAGAATGGGAGAGGCTCTGTCAAGAAATTTTGCTGAAAACAAGAAAAATTTTTGGAGTGAGATAAACAAGGTAAGAAAGCCTAGGGAATGAATGGATTTGTCAGTTAAAAACAGAGTAGGGGAGTTAGTAGATGGGGAGCTGGAGGTATTGGGTAGATAGCGGGAATATTTTGAGGAACTTTTAAATGTCGATGAAAAAAGGGAGGCGGTAATTTCATGTACTGGCCAGGGAGGTACAACATCGTTTTAAGAGTGAAGAAGAGCAGGATGTGAGTGTGGGGGAGGTGCGTGAGGCATTACGTAGAATGAAAGGGGGTAAAGCAGCTGGAACTGACGGGATCATGACAGAAATGTTAAAAGCAGGGGGATATAGTGCTGGAGTGGTTGGTATTTTTGTTTAATAAATGTACGAAAGAGGGAAAGGTACCTAGGGACTGGCAGAGAGCATGTATAGTTCCTTTATATAAAGGGAAGGGGGATAAAAGAGAGTGTAAAAATTATAGGGGAATAAGTTTACTGAGTTCTCCATGGGGAAGTGGAACAGAATTCTTCCTCCGTAAGCCATGCGTGTCGTAAGAGGCGACTAAAATGCCGGGAGCAAGGGGCTAGTAACCCCTTCTCCTGTATATATTACTAAATGTAAAAGGGAAAACTTTCGTTTTCATTTTGGGCCACCCCTCGGTGGGGGAAAAGGCCGACGTGTTGAAAGAAGAAGTTTACTGAGTATACCAGGTAAAGTGTATGGCAGGGTTATTATTGAAAAAATTAGAGGTAAGACAGAGAGTAGGATTGCAGATGAGCAAGGAGGCTTTAGAGTGGGTAGGGGATGTGTAGATCAAGTGTTTACAGTGAAGCATATATGTGAACAGTATTTAGATAAAGGTAGAGAAGTTTTCATTGCATTTATGGATTTGGAAAAGGCATATGATAGAGTGGATAGGGGAGCAATGTGGCAAATGTTGCAAGTGTATGGAATAGGTAGTAAGTTACTGAAGGCTGTAAAGAATTTTTATGAGGATAGTGAGGCTCAGGTTAGGGTGTGTAGGAGAGAGGGAGATTACTTCCCAGTAAAAGTAGGTCTTAGACAGGGATGTGTAATGTCACCATGTTGTTTAATATATTTATAGATGGGGTTGTAAAATAAAAAAATGCTAGGGTGTTGGGGAGAGGGGTGGGATTAAATTATGGGGAATTAAATGCAAAATGGGAGTTGACACAGTTACTTTTGCTGATGATACTGTGCTTATGGGAGATTCTAAAGAAAAGTTGCAAAGGTTAGTGGACGAGTTTGGGAGAGTGTGTAAAGGTAGAAAGTTGAAAGTGAACATAGATAAGAGTAAGGTGATGAGGGTTTCAAATGATTTAAATAAAGAAAAATTGGATATCACATTGGAGAGACGGATTATGGAAGAAGTAAATGTTTTCAGATATTTGGGAGTTGACGTGTCAGCGGATGGGTTTATGAAGGATGAGGTTAACCATAGAATTGATGAAGGAAAAAAGGTGAGTGGTGCGTTGAGGTATCTGTGGAGACAAAACGTTATCCATGGAGGCAAAGAAGGGAATGTACGAAAGTATAGTGGTACTAACACTCTTATATGGGTGTGAAGCATGGGTTGCAAATGCTGCAGCGAGGAGGAGGCTGGAGGCAGTGGAGATGTCCTGTCTAAGGGCAATGTGTGTGTAAATATTATGCAGAAAATTCGGAATGTGTAAATTAGGAGAAGGTGTGGAGTTACTAAAAGTATTTGTCAGAAGGCTGAAGAGGGGTTGTTGAGGTGGTTTGGTCATTTAGAGAGAATGGATCAAAGTAGAATGACTTGGAGAGCGTATAAATCTGTAGGGGAAGGAAGGCGGGGTAGGGGTCGTCCTAGAAAAGGTTGGAGGGAGGGAGTAAAGGTGGTTTTGTGGGCGAGGGGCTTGGACTTCCAGCAAGCATGTGTGAGCGTGTTAGATAGGAGTGAATGGAGATGAATTGTTTTTGTGACATGACGATCTGTTGGAGTGTGAGCAGGGTAACATTTTGTAAAGGGATTCAGGGAAACCAGTTAATTGATTTAGTTGGACTTGAGTCCTGGAAATGGGAAGTACAATGCCTGCACTTTAAAGGAGGGGTCTGGGACAGTGACAGCTGGGAGGGACTATTCTCAGCTGTCGTATCTGAGCGCCTCTGCAAAGACAGTGATTATGTATGAGTGTGGTGAAAGTGTTGAATGATGATGAAAGTATTTTCTTTTTGGGGATTTTCTTTCTTTTTGGGTCACCCTGCCTTGGTGGGAGATGGCCGACTTGTTCAAAAAAAAAAAAATAATAATTATTATTTATTATTATATTATTTATTATATTATAATTATATTATTATTATATTATTTTCTTTAGAAACACAGTACAGAGATGAGATTTACACTAAAATGTTGCCAGATTGTTGAACTATTTTTTGGTAAGCTTAACTCATTTTTTGAAGATTTTCGTACCGGCCCGTTCGAGCGCGGCTACCTCCCACTTAATAAAAAAATATCTTAGCCTATTGTGGGTACTCACTGGCTTCTCTGTTCCTCGCTGTTCCTGTGATATGATATGATGATTTGAAATAATACAATGCCTACAATGATGAGATAAAGTGAGGTGATGGTGTAGGCATTGTGATGTTGTGTTAGTAAGGAAGGGATGAAAAGGAGTAGAATTGGTGGAAAATAGGTAGAAAATTGGTGTTTTATACTGAGAAGAGATTGTGGAAGGAAGGAGGAGTACTATCTATCTCAAGGCGTTTCGTATCCATGAATAACATTTCATTGTTTTCTCAAAAGTAAGTTATTCTCTTATTAGTAAAATTTTGTTCGTTATTTTAAAATAGTTATAATTTTTACACACATTATTCAGGAATCATGGTTTCACAATCCCATGAAGGGAATTTGTAATTGCCTTTACCATTTATGTTTATTTATATAAAAAAATACAAAATTAAGAATTTTTGGGGATAAAATATAATGATGGGAGCAAGGGTTAGCAACCACTTCTCCTGTATACATTACTAAAGTTAAAAAGAGAAACTTATGTTTTTCTTTTTGGGTCACCCTGCCTCGGTGGGATATGGCCGGTTTGTTGAAAGAAGAAAGAATATAATGATATGTCATTCAATTCTTTCTATGCAATTCATCTTTAGCCTTTACTTGTTCATGTAAAGTCAACTATAACATTCTACTCATTAACAACTTGGTACTAATTTTACCAAGGTGTTGCCATATCAAAAATCAATTTTTTTCCTTCTTATTTTTGGGCAAACTTAATTTAAGTTCTAGTATACACTTCAGACCACCTTCTTAACTTACAATAAAAAATAATTGAAATTAGACTTTTATTAAAATTTTCCTAGTCTAATCCTGCCACCCCCCTCCCTCTTTATATTTTCAGGCCACTGTGAACTGCTGATAACTGAAACCAAGGAAACCGAACCCGCGGATGCGTATTCCTACTGTACTAAAGAACGATGTCTATTTTTGTACATAACATCGGTCATTTTCCAGCAAGGTAGGGTGACCTAAAGAAGGAAATGTATTTGCTATTATTCAGTCAGTAGCTGTCTTGCCAAAGCTTGAGAACATTACAATGCAAATGACCCTCTGAACTGCAATATCCCTATCCATCCTTCAGTGATGGGACTGTACTTTCCTTCCAAAATTCTAAACTTTTATATAAAAACATGATGATGATATAGAGAAACTAGCATAGCATTTAGGTTATTTAAATAAGCATCAGTTAATTTGTAACTTCATTACTGTATCTAAAGACAAGTCTAAAATATTAACCCAAGTTTATCAAGCAAAATGCACTTTCAGTGAATGACTCTCACCTCTCATACCAGGATGTGGCTGGCAAGGTTCTTCTGGGTTGGAATCACAGCCAGAAGATCGCGAGGAGGTTGCTGAGTTGTTAGGGGACTGGGGTGCTTCTCAGGAGTTCCACCTGCTGCAGTTGCTCCGCTACACCAACCAACATCATCCTGGTGCAAAAGGTAAGCTGTCATGAAATATACAAAAATAAATTATGAAAAATTAATAAAATTCTATTCTATTCTCAAAATGTGATTCTTCCTCATTTCGGTTAGAATTTTACTCTCCATTCTATACTTGTGTCATGCATTTAAATGTTCATATAAGAATTTCAAACAATTTAAAATATAATTTCTTAACATGTAAATTTAAGTTTAGTGTACCATGTTATGTTTTAATTGCATTCTTGCAATCAACATGTTGTCTTTCAGTATTTTATTTCCCAGGTCACTCTAAGCTCAATTTAACTCTTATACATCACTTGGAATTACAACCTATGAGAATGGAATGATCATGAGAAGATAATTTAATAAATTATCATGCCCTTGTCATGGATAATTTACTGCATTACTAAAAATTCTGATACGGATAGTAATCAGCTTACTAAACCCAGCACTCCAGCAAGCAGTAATACATGCATAAATGGGTGTAAAGGGAAGAACACTCACATTGTCAAGTCAATCACTGACTTCATGAAAATTCTACACTGAGTGAAATACTTCCACAATAAAAACTTCTCTCCACTTGTATCTTTTCTCAACTCAATTTGCTGAATACTTGTAATATATTGTACTTGTGACCAGTTTCAAAAGTCTTCATACTTCTGCAGCCCTGCCTGTGACCAAGCTTTTCTGGTGCTTGCTTGGTCAACCAGGCTGTTGCTGTGGTAGCTAGCTTGCCCACATATTCATCACAGCCTGGTTGATCTAGCACTTAGCAGAGGGACAGATCAAGTTTCCTCTTGAAAACCTCTAGACTTGTTCCAGCAGTGTCTCTGATAACTGCTGGTAGTATGTTGAATGGTCTGGGCTCACGGATGTTAATACGTACAGTGTTCTTGTATTGTGGTCAAGGCACTTCAGGTTTTCATTGGGTTAATTTTACACTTCTTTCCATACCTCTCACTCCAGCACACTGTTATGGTAGTATGTAGATTAGGGACTAGGCCCTCCAGTATCTTCCATATCTTTCTCTCTATATATATACAGTGGACCCCCGGTTTACGTACTGCTCCAAACTCGAACAATTATGTAAGTGTATTTTTGGGGGTCTAAAAGAACTAATCTAATTTACATTATTCCTTATGGGAACAAATTCATTTGTAACGGCACTTGAACAGCATTCTGGAACGAATTAATTACGTAAACCGGGGTCCACTGTATATATAGTATATACAGTGGTACCTCGGGATATGAACAGCTCCCAACTCGAACAATTACGTATGCAAGTGCATTTTTGTAAGTGTTTTTGTAAGTGTATTTTTGGGGTCTGAAACGATTTAATCTAATTTAATTATTCTATGGGAACAAATTATTGGTATCGGCATCAACAGCTTTCTGAACGAATTAACTACCGAGGTACCACTGTGTGTATATATATATATATATATACACACACAGTGGTACCTCGGGTTACAACCTTAATTCGTTCAAGAAGGCTGTTCGAGTGCCGATACCAAATGAATTTGTTCCCATAAGGAATGTACGAAAGTATAGTGGTACCAACACTCTTATATGGGTGTGAAGCATGGGTTGCAAATGCTGCAGCAAGGAGGAGGCTGGAGGCAGTGGAGATGTCCTGTCTAAGGGCAATGTGTGTGTAAATATTATGCAGAAAATTCGGAATGTGGAAATTAGGAGAAGGTGTGGAGTTACTAAAAGTATTTGTCAGAGGGCTGAAGAGGGGTTGTTGAGGTGGTTTGGTCATTTAGAGAGAATGGATCAAAGTAGAATGACTTGGAGAGCGTATAAATCTGTAGGGGAAGGAAGGCGGGGTAGGGGTCGTCCTAGAAAAGGTTGGAGGGAAGGGGTAAAGGAAGTTTTGTGGGCGAGGGGCTTGGACTTCCAGCAAGCATGTGTGAGCGTGTTAGATAGGAGTGAATGGAGACGAATGGTTTTTGGGACATGACGATCTGTTGGAGTGTGAGCAGGGTAACATTTTGTGAAGGGATTCAGGGAAACCAGTTAATTGATTTAGTTGGACTTGAGTCCTGGAAATGGGAAGTACAATGCCTGCACTTTAAAGGAGGGGTCTGGGATAGTGACAGCTGGGAGGGACTATTCTCAGCTGTCGTATCTGAGCTCCTCTGCAAAGACAGTGATTATGTATGAGTGTGGGGAAAGTGTTGAATGATGATGAAAGTATTTTCTTTTTGGGGTTTTTCTTTCTTTTTGGGTCACCCTGCCTCGGTGGGAGACGGCCGACTTGTTGGAAAAAAAAAATATATATATATATAATATATATACATATACAGTGGTACCCCGACTTACGATATTTTTTCATTCCAGAATGCTGTTCAAGTGCCATTACCAAACGAATTTATCTCCATAAGAAATGATGTAAAATAGACTAGTCCTTTTAGACCCCCAAAATTACACTTACAAAAGCATTTAAAAAAATAAACTTACATAAAAGGGTGTGTTTGGGGACCATCGTAAGTCGGGGTACCACTGTATATATATATTTCTATCTCTCTTTCTTATCTCTTTTATATATCTCTCTTCTATATCTCTCTCTCATCTCTCTCTCTCTCTCTCTCTTCTCTCTATCTCTCTTCTATCTCTCTCTATCTCTCTCTCTCTATCTCTCTTCTCTCTCTATATCTCTCTCTCTATATCTCTCTCTCTCTATATCTCTCTCTCTTATCTCTCTCTCTCTTATCTCTCTCTCTCTTCATCTCTCTCTCTCTATCTCTCTCTCTCTATCTCTCTCTCTCTCTTCTCTCTCTCTCTATCTCTCTCTCTCTCTCTATCTCTCTCTATCTCTCTCTATCTCTCTCTCTATATCTCTCTCTCTATATCTCTCTCTCTATATCTCTCTCTATATCTCTCTATATATCTCTCTCTATATATCTCTCTCTATATTCTCTCTCTATATCTCTCTATATCTCTCTCTCTATATCTCTCTCTCTATATCTCTCTCTATATCTCTCTCTCTATATCTCTCTCTTATATCTCTCTATATATTCTCTCTATATATCTCTCTATATATTCTCTCTATATATCTCTCTATATATCTCTCTCTATCTATCTCTCTCTATATATCTCTCTATATATCTCTCTATATATCTCTCTCTATATATCTCTCTCTATATATCTCTCTCTATATATCTCTCTCTATATATTCTCTCTATATACTCTCTCTATATCTCTCTCTCTATATATCTCTCTCTATATATCTCTCTCTATATATATCTCTCTATATATCTCTCTATATATCTCTCTCTATATATCTCTCTCTATATATCTCTCTCTATATATCTCTATATATCTCTCTCTCTCTCTATATATCTCTCTCTATATATCTCTCTCTATATATCTCTCTCTATATATCTCTCTCTATATATCTCTCTCTATATATCTCTCTCTATATATCTCTCTCTATATACTCTCTCTATATATCTCTTTATATATCTCTCTTTATATATCTCTCTTTATATATCTCTTTATATATCTCTCTTTATATATCTCTTTATATATCTCTCTTTATATATCTCTCTTTATATATTCTCTTATATATTCTCTTTATATATCTCTCTTTATATATCTCTCTTTATATATCTCTTTATATATCTCTATATATCTCTTTATATATCTCTCTTTATATATCTCTTTATATATCTCTCTTTATATATCTCTCTTTATATATCTCTCTTTATATATCTTCTTTATATATCCATCTCTATATCCATCTCTATATCCATCTCTCTCTTATATATATTCCATCTCTCTCTCTCTCTCTCTCTCTCTCTCTCTGCCGGAGAGTTCATACTGAGGAATTTCCAGTAGTCTAAATGCATTACTGGCTCTTTGCAGGCAGTAAATAATCACTACATCTGTTTCAGCTCTGATAACTTTCATTCCTTGAATATAGCCCTCAACACCTAACAGCAGTCTGAGTGAGAGAGTACAAGTGATTTGAATAGTGTCATCACAGGCAATATTTTTCATTTGAAAAGCTGTCCATCCCATCATTGTTCTAGCTTTTGCAAGTATTTGCTTTATTGTGTTCTCTAGATGATAGGTCATTTGTGTTTAATGGTCCTCCTGTGTTTTGTATACAATGTTCCTTTGAGATCTTCATTTCTTATATATCTGAGCAGTTGAAATTTGTCACCAATAAACATTGTTATAAATAACAAAAAGGCACAATACCATGACTGGAACAATGCACAAATAACCCTAACTTTCACAGTCGCTGTCTGGTTGAATCCTCCCTTACACACAACTTTCCTTGTATGAATCTTAGTTCTGGCTTTGTCTCTGTAGTTGCCTTCCTTTCTCATTACATTGTAAAATGCTCCAAACTTCAGAACACCCGTGACTTAACCTGATTCTTTTTTCCCCTTCTCCCTTTCCTCTTTCTCCTTTGGGTTTTCTTTCTTCTGCCGTGGGTGTTTGGTCCATTATTATTTTTTCCCTCCTCTGTGTTCTTGTTCCTACCCTTTGTGGGCCCTTAGCTCCCTTGCAGTGCTTCTTTTTCTTAGTCTCTGACTGACTCCACTACTACTATTACTACCTCTATCGCTACCACCACTTTCAGAGGAAATGTTCGATTTTTGCCAATGTTCAAGAGTAATCAAATCACATCAGGCGTCTAATACATGTCAATTGGTGGGTCTAATGTGCATTTACGAAGGTACTGATATTATTTCTACAATTATTACAATAATGCCTAACAGTAAATCGACTAATTTTTTGTGTGAATAAAAAATTAAAATGGAATTCATGTGTAAAGCCTGGAAATGTAACTAATAAACAGAGGAAATGTTATTTTAGTGCCATGAATGTCTGCATTGTTTATTCTGGATACTACTATTTTGAAATTAGAATATTTTATAATTTGTGCAAAATTGGCCAAATTACCAATTTCTGATCACTGTATTGGGTAGTTGAAATCATAGTTGATTAGGCAGTTTTTTGTGCTCAGTCGATAAAATGGAAGGCATACTAACAAACTTGCTAATAATTTGGTTGACTGGAACAAGGTAATTGGCCTAAAATAAAACTCAAAGTGAGCAAAATCGCCAATGCGCAAATATTGCTGTCACAGCAAAATTCACGATAGTGTAATTTCGTCAATTCTCCATCAAATTTCGTACTTTTTGTGTTATTACCTTTAGAAAAAGATTCTCTACCATTTCATAAGAAAAAATAGCAATTTTTTTAAATTCTTGGACCGTGTGGACAAGTTTCAGATCGGGGGTCTGGACCCTCAGAATTATATTTTTGGTAACTCCACAACTTCTTCTATAATAATATACAGTGGTACCTCTACTTACGAGCAGCTCAAAACTCAAACAATTATGTTAAGTGTATTTTTGTAGGTGCTTTTGTAAGTGTATTTTTGGGGGTATGAAATGGATTAACCCAATTTAAATTATTTCTTATGGGAAAAAATTCCTTCAGTATCGGCACTTGAATAGCCAACTGGAACGAATTTTGCTCATAAGTAGAGGTACCACTGTATTAAGCTTTATAAAGACAAGACCAAGAAGAATTATATGAAAAATAAAAACAGAATGTGCCTTACTCGTTAAATAAATATGCATACCAATACTTGAGTCAGTTGTATTTTTATGCTAATGAAAGATTATGTGGATGATCAGCATCACAACAATTAGTCCATCCTGGACCATCATAATGTCACAAGTAAAAAAAAAAGAAAAGGGAAGAAAGCCAGAGGTCGAGCCGGTGCAAAAGGAGGTGAAGGGAGAGTCAAGGTTGGGTCAAGTTAAGCATGTTTTCAAGTTAAGAGTATACTGATGATATACTACACTGGGAAAGGCAAGCATCAAAGAGATGAGAAGGGTGATTATTTTTTCTCACTAAAAACAGAAAAAAATAAAGTCAATGTAAATTAACAATTTGAAACAAACAATTAACAAGTGACAATCATTACAAAAAATGCAAGATACACAGTGCTCTGTAGACTAATTTCTTAATGCAGTATTATTGAGCTAGTGAATTTATATAATGAAACACAAACCCTGTATGTATTTCTGTGTAAATGTATTTGCCACAAAGAATGAGTGCCATAAAATTTTAATTATACATTTCATTTTTTGATTGTGCTGATCTTAATCTCTCCAATTTTGCTTGAGAAGTCAGTAAATTGTGTATGCAGATATAAGGCTAATTTTCTCTAGTAGGTGCACCTAACACAATTAAAGGGAGCGGAATGTTAGCACTTTACATTTTTCACTTTGTCTACACGAGTCCTCTGTTGATGAATCTAGTTTATATATATGTTGGACTTTACATACTTTTGTTATATTTGCTGGCTTTAATATGTATTCCAAATAGCCAAAATAATTAAGTGAATTTTTCATTTTTTACCAAACCATTAAAACTCTAATACAAGTGGTTTAACAAAATATAAAAAGATTCTCTCGAGAGGCACTACCTTATAAGCGATCTACATTATTACTGCACTGGTATATATCTTCTACCTATTCAAGGTAAGGTAATGAACAAAATACAAATTATGCACTTTTTATTAAAAAACCTTAAAAACTTAAAATAAACAAAGAGACTAACCCAAGAAGCCAGAGAAGGGGAGCTCAACGTCCTATCCTGAAAGCGGAATTATATATTAAGCAGATAATTCCAATAAGTACAGATTACGTTCACCATTTATGGTATGTAACTCACCTTGGAAGAAAATTTGGATGATTGTATGGAATATCATTAGTATATTATTTTTGACTGAAAATTGCCTATTTGTCTAGTCATATAATTAACAGCCACTAAACTCTTCAGACTATGTATTCAGCGAGTTATAAAAAAGATTTTGATAGCCTCTAAGGTATAACAGATCTTTTAAATGTGTTCATACCTAAAATTAATTCTTGATTGAGTGAAACCAAGAACTGAGTAAATTTATGTTCAGGCCATGGAAGAAATACAGTGGACCCTTGGTTTTCGTCAATAATACTTTCCAGAATGCTGTTCGAGTGCCGTTACCGAATGAATTTGTTCCCAGAAGGACGAATGTAAATTAGATTAGTCGATTCAGACCCCCAAAAATACACTTACATAATTGTTCGAGTTGGGAGCTGTACGAAAACTGCGAGTCCACTGTATATGTAAGATTAGCAACTCCACCTGATCATAATACTTTTTAGGCATAACTAAGAACAAGCACAGCAGCAATGAGTAGATTGATTGCAGTAACAGTTTTAGGCTCTTAGCATTGATATGAGAGCATACTACGCATGTTGTTGAAGGTGTATATAAATGAAGAAATATCTAAGATGTTTAATATTTTCATAGAGCTTCATAATTCTGACTGCTTCATTTCTTAAGTTTATTTTATGACAAGAATTTTTTTTACGGTATGCAATACAAGTTCCAAATACCCAAAGATTAAAGTACATACTGTAAATGCTTTGGTTACATTATAATGAAAAATTACAAGGGATAAAAAACCCTGTCATGGAGTATGCATGAATTAAGCACAGTTATAGTAACAGTATCAACACATTATCAGTTACAATTCAGCACAGAGTTAATTCAGAAAAGATGTTTAATTTCTCCTTTGTAAGATGTTCCAACAAAGTCTCTGTAAATGGAACAGGTAGAAGATTGAACATATATGAACACAAAAAAGAACATTACAGTTGCCGACAATAACTGATAATTACAAACCGAGAAATGCAAACCCATAGCATCAACCTAGAGCTGATGCTATGGGGTTACATCAATCTGCCTAGAAGACAATTTCATTTTAACATAATTTGCATTGATATCAATAGAAATTTTGTCAAAGATAAAAAAAAATCTAGTCAATGTTTCTATTAATCCTGAACTCAAGTGGGTGTATGTGTGAGTGGGTAAATACAGTACAGTGGAACCCCGGCTAACAAAAAAAATTCATTGCAGAAGCCTGCTCAAGTGCCATTACCGAACGAATTTACTTCCCTAAGAAAAAATGTCATTTAGGTTAGTCTATTTCAGACCCCCAAAAATACACTTCCACAAGCACTTACAATATTATACTTACATAATTGCACGATTTCCGGGGTGTTCGTTAACCGGGGTTCCACTGTATATGCTTATTTTTTTGGGAAATTAATACACAGATTACATATACAACCTACAGAGATTTGCTGTACATACATACTACAAAATGTTTGATATTTAGATACCAGATTTCTATTTTCAAATTTTATGTGCAAAACAAGAAGATAAAACTACTGGGTGTTTCACTTGTAGGAGGCCCTGAGTTGGTACTCCCATAGGGCCTCCTACTCGTAGAAGGCCCCAAGTTATCGTTTACTACAGACATAATATACAAACAAGATGGTTGCAGCTATGGGAGTACCAGCTCAGGGCTTCTTACGAGTAAAACACCCTGTATATTATTGTTATATCACTTAATCAAAATTTTAAAAACTTTAAAAAATGAAAAAATTGACTAACCCAAGCAGACAGGGAAGGAGAGCGCAATGTCCTGTCCTGAAAATGAAATCATATTTTGTTAGGTAAAGTAGATACCACTGCAACAAGTGTGATTACAAGACTTTTTGATCGAAGTTAGTAAATATGAGAAAGCTCACAAAATAAAAAAAGATAAAGACAGTAAGTACTGGTCTTTGACAGGATTGTCCTTAACCTCTTTAGAGAACTGAGGTATGATTCTGTTTTACAACAACTCATCAATGTACTACAACCATATTGAATTGCCAGTTTTATGGCTTACCAGAGTTATTTGTATACAATAGTACAAAATTTGGTTATGTTACAAACATCTTCACACAGCAGATACAAGGTTGTAAAAATTTAAATGATTCTTAATCAACCTATTTGTAAGTGATGTGTGTAACGTGCAGCATTGTAAGTTGAGGCTTCCATTACTGAGCTCCAAATCAAGCAAGAGATCTGGGATGTAGCAAATAAATTTCACTAAGATTAATGAATCTCAAGTGCCAAGGTTAGCACAACTGCTGTATACAATAGAGCATCGGTAATGTAACAATCAGTTTTCAAATGCTCAGCTGTCCAGAATATTTTTATAAAAATTACTATAATTAGTAATATAAAAAATGGTCAGTAATCCAGAAAAATGTTCAATACATAATTGGGAAAAATAATCAACAATCTGGAAAAATGACAATAATCCGGAAAATTTATTGGAAATCCGGAAAACTGCTCAAATGTTGCTGACGCTCCCTTAAGCGGGTGAATCTTGCTTCTACCTTATTAAACCCATATTGTCCAACTGGATTACTTATTAAATCATCCATACACTGTATTAATATACTTCAATACATATTAGTTTGTATACTTATACTGCAGTGGGTAACCTATTCAATCCTACCTGGCCAGTGTCTGGAGGTGGTACAAGAGGTGGCTCACTCCATCTGGGCTTGCCAGTTGCAAGGCTGTTGTTTCCTGAGCTAATGCTGTTGTTGCTGCTGCTGCTGAAACCTGAAGTCACATGACATTAGAAGTTGCACAGGAAACTTAATTGATGTGTATCATCTCTGTGTATCTTAATGTTAAATAAAGGTGTACATATTACAGTGGACCCTCGGTTAACGAATACCCCGGAAATCGTGCAATTATGTAAGTATAATTTTGTAAGTTCTTGTGGAAGTGTATTTTTGGGGGTCTGAAATAGACTAACCTACGTGAAATTTTTCCTTAAGGGAGTAAATTCGTTCGGTAATGGCACTTGAGCAGACTTCAGGAGTGAAGTTTTTACGAAACTCGGGGGTCCACTGTATAAAAAAAAAATTACTTACAGCACTGAGGGTCATATTTCATTCACACTTGGAGAGGGAAAATAAATCTTATAAAAGCATCAGTGTGAGCCAAAGTCAATATTAAATCTTATGATAAAAGCAGGTTTAAAGTGCTCTTAATTTATGTAAAAATAAAATAAAATAACTATAAATATTGAAAAAATATCTGTATATTTTATTTTCTATTTTAAGTGAATAAATACATGGCATTTTATGGTTGTTTATATAAAAATTCAGTGGTTGACATCATTCTAGCTCATGGTGCCTCAACTGGGCTGATCTTTTTGTATGATCATACAGTACCTGTTATACAACATACTTAGACTATAGCAAAAATTTTATCATACTAGCTTTGCACATGCTTGAAATCTTGGAACTTTTTTAATAAAATTTTCCCTTATACTGCCTCTAAGGCCATCTTTTCCCTTCTTGTATGGTTCATAACATTATGAGATCCAAGGTTGCTGTATAAGTCAGTATTTGTTAGCAACACAGTCAGTGACAGTGACAGACAGCAACACTGACTGGTAGCCACAAGAGGCCCTCCACATTCGCGAGGGTTTGGTGTGCAAATATGATGTAGAGAAATATAATAATACTGTACTGTAGTGTTCACAAATGCTTTGATGCGCATTTTTTTTTTTCAACAAGTCGGCTGTCTCCCACTGAGGCAGGGTGACCCAAAAAGAAAGAAAATCCCCAAAAAGAAAATACTTTCATCATCATTAAACACTTTCACCTCACTCATACATAATCACTGTCTTTGCAGAGGCACTCAGATACTACAGTTTACAATAGTCTCTCCAAACTGTCACTATCCTAGACCCCTCCTCTAAAGTGCAGGCACTGTACTTCCCATTTCCAGGACTCAAGTCCGGCTAAATCAATAACCGGTTTCCCTGAATCCCTTCACTAAATATTACCCTGCTCACACTCCAACAGCTCGTCAGGTCCCAAAAACCATTCGTCTCCATTCACTCCTATCTAACATGCTCACACACGCTTGCTGGAAGTCCAAGCCCCTCACCCACAAAACCTCCTTTACCACCTCCCTCCAACCTTTTCGAGGACAACCCCTACCCCTCCTTCCTTTCCCTACAGATTTATACGCTCTCCAAGTCATTCTACTTTGATCTATTCTCTCTAAATGACCAAACCACCTCAACAACCCCTCTTCAGCCCTCTGACTAATACTTTTAGTAACTCCACACCTCCTCCTAATTTCCACACTCCAAATTCTCTGCATAATATTTACACCACACATTGCCCTTAGACAGGACATCTCCACTGCCTTCAGCCTCCTCCTCGCTGCAGCATTTATAACCCAAGCTTCACACCCATATAAGAGTGTTGGTACCACTATACTTTCATAAATTCCATTCTTTGCCTCCATAGATAACGTTTTTTTGTTTCCACAGATACCTCAACGCACCACTCACCTTTTTTCCTTCATCAATTCTATGGTTAACCTCATCCTTCATAAACCCATCCACTGACAAGTCAACTCCCAAATATCTGAAAACATTCACTTCTTCCATAATCTCTCTCTCCAATGTGATATCCAATTTTTCTTTATCTAAATCGTTTGATACCCTCATCACCTTACTCTTATCTTTGTTCACTTTCAACTTTCTACCTTTACACACCCTCCCAAACTCGTTCACTAACCTTTGCAACTTTTCTTTAGAATCTCCTATAAGCACAGTATCATCAGCAAAAGGTAACTGTGTCAACTCCCATTTTGTACTTGATTCCCCATAATTTAATCCCACTCCTCTCCTCAACACCCAATGGTGACATCACACATCCCTGTCTAAAGACCTACTTTTACTGGAAAGTAATCTCCCTCTCTCCTACACACCCTAACCTCAGCCTCAATATCCTCATAAAAACTCTTTACAGCATTCAGTAACTTGCTACCTATTCCATACACTTGCAACATCTGCCACATTGCTCCCCTATCCACTCTATCATATGCTTTTTCCAAATCCATAAATGCAATGAAAACTTTCCTACTTTTATCCAAATACTGTTCACATACGTATATGCTTCAATGTAAACACTTGATCTACACATCCCCTAACCACTCTAAAACCTCCTTGCTCATCTGCGATCCTACCCTCTGTCTTACCTCTAATTCTTTCAATAATAACCCTACTGTACACTTTACCTGGTATACTCGGTAAACTTATTCCCCTATAATTTTTACAATCTTTTTTGTCACCCTTCCCTTTATATAAAGGGACTATACACGCTCTCTTCCAATCCTTAGGTACCTTCCCCTCTTTCATACATTTATTAAACAAAAATACCAACCACTCCAACACAATATCTCCTCCTGCCTTTTTAACATTTCTGTCATGATCCTGTCATCTTGCTGCTTTACCTCCTTTTATTCTACATAATGCCTCATGCACCTCCCACACACTCATATCCTGCTCTTCCTCACTCCTAAAACATGTTAAACCTCCCTGACCAGTGCATGAAATTACCGCCTCTCTTTCTTCATTGACATTTAAAAGTTCCTCAAAATATTCCTGCTATCTACCAAATACCTCCAGCTCCCCATCTACTAATTCCCCTACTCTGTTTTTAACTGACAAATCCATTCGTTCTCTAGGCTTTCTTAACTTGTTTATCTCACTCCAAAACTTTTTCTTATTTTCCCGCAAAATTTCTTGACAGTGCCTCTCCCATTCTTTCATCTGCTCTCCTTTTGCACACTCTCACCACTCTCTTCACCTTTCTTTTACTTTTCATATACTCTGCTCCTCTTACAACACTTCTGTTTGGCAAAAACCTCTCATAAGCTACCTTTTTCTCTTTTATCACACCCTTTACTTCATCATCCCACCAATCACTCCTCTTTCCTCCTGCACCCACCCTTCTATAACCACAAACTTCTACCCCACATTCTAATACTGCATTTTTAAAACAATCCCAACCCTCTTCAACCCCCCCTATTCATACTTGCATTTACCCACCTTTCTGCCAAAAGTTCCTTATATCTCACCCTAACTTTTTCCTCCCTTAGTTTATACACTTTCACCTCTCTTACCTGCTGTTGCCATTTTCCTTATGTCCCATCTACCTCTTACTCTAACTGTAGCTATAACTAAATAATGATCCGATATATCCGTTGCCCCTCTATAAACATGTACATCCTGAAGCCTACCCATCAACCTTTTATCCACCAATACATAATCTAACAAACTACAGTGGTACCTTGAGTTACGATGGTCCCCAAAATCGCCCTTTTATGTAAGTTTATTTTTTTAAATGCTTTTGTAAGTATATTTTTGGGGGGTGTAAAAGGACTAGTCTATTTTACATTATTCCTTATGGGGATAAATTCGTTTGGTAATGGCACTTGAACAGCATTCTCGAACGAAAAAATATCGTAACTCGAGGTACCACTGTACTTTCATTATGTGCTATATCATACCTTGTATACTTATTTATTTTCTTTTTCATAAAATATGTACGTATTACTTATTCCCAGACCTCTTTCTACACATAGCTCAATTAAAGGCTCCCCATTTTCATTTACCCCTGACACCCCAAATTTACCTACTACTCCCTCCACAACATTTTTACCCACTTTAGCACTGAGATCCCCAACCACAAGTACTCTCTCACTTGGTTCAAAACTCACTCAACATTTCCCAAAATCTCTCTCTCTCCTCTACACTTCTCTCTTTTCCAGTGCATAAACACTTACTATAACCCACTTTTCACATCCAATCCATATTTTACACCACATAATCCTTGAATTTATAGATTTATATTCCCTCTTTTCCTGCCATAACTTATCCTTCAACATTATTGCTACTCCTTCTTTAGCTCTAACTCTGTTTGAAACTCCTGACCTAATCCCATTTATTTCTCCCCACTGAAACTCTCCTACCCCCTTCAGCTTTGTTTCACTTAAGGCCAGGACATCCAGCTTCTTCTCATTCATAACATCCACAATCATGTCTTTCTTATCATTCGCACAACAACCACACACAGTCAAACATCCCACTTTGACGGTTTTCTTCTTTTTCTTTTTAGTAAGTTATACGGGAAAAGGGGTTACTAGCTCATTGTTCCCGGCATTTTAGTTGACTTTTACAACACGCATGACTTATGGAGGATATGAAAGGAAAAGTAATAAGAACAAGAACTATTAAGATAAAATCAAAGAAAAAACTCAGATGAGTGTGTAAACATAAACGTGTATGTGTATGTGTAGTGTGACCTAACTGTAAGTAGGAGTGGCAAGACGTACCTGAAATCTTGCATGTTTATGAGACAGAAAAAAAAGACACCAGCAATCCTACCATCATGTAAAACAAATACAGGCTTCCTTTTTACACTTGCTTGGTAGAACGGTAGTGCCTCCCCAAATGGTTGCTGTCTACCAACCTACTACCTACAAATATATTGTAGGGAAATATAATAATAGCATTTACTTAGTCTAACAATACTGCTTCCTAAGCCTATTGAACCACAAACAATCATAAAACAATGAAAACATCGTAAAATATTGTATATACAAGTTATGGTTTAATAAATGATGAACTGGGCATTTGCGAATGTGAGGGCTAGCTGTAATCAGTGACAAACAGCAACAGTGACAATCAGCAACACAGTGACAATCACTAACAGTGACTGGAAACAGCACTGGCAAAAAAAAGACTCCTAACTAAACGACTGTTTAGCGTGCAAGTCAAAAGTGCACATGAACAGTGGCCAATTTTGTGCAAAATAATGTGAATTTTTTATTCACATTAAATATATTGGAGGTTACCTTCTCGTTGTTGGTTGGGCGGGCGTCTCCGGAGTTCTGCCAGTCTGTCTTCCAGTGTCCGCAGCCAGTGTGCGAGTGCTCGTCGCTCCTCCGCAGTGATGGCCGGGTGGATGAGGGAGTAACTGAGAAGTTGACGAGCATTTTCCAATGCAGACGGCTGGGTCCCAGCTGATGTAACTGTATGTGCCAATACCTGTTGATAATATTGTAAAATTTTGTTGAACTGTATGCAATATACTCTAGTACAACCAATGTACTACATCTAATTTTGGTAAATATTTACTGTACAATAAACTCTTGATTTACTGGACTGATGGGAAAAGGCAGGAGCAGGTCACAGGTAATTGCAATTGTGGTGGATAGACTGTAATAATGGACAATTGTAACAGTGCCATGATTGTAAAAATAATGGATAACTGTGTAACCAATGGATTTTAACTGATGTTTCTGGATTAAATGACCTGGCAAATTTTGTCACAGTGGACCCCGGGGTTTAAAGGTCTCCAAAATCGCCCCTTTTTTGTAAGTGTATTTTTTTTTAAGTGCTTTTGAATTATGTTTTGGGGTTCAAAAAAGGCTAATCTAA
>WNWK01032897.1:0-21557 GCA_009830355.1 Cherax destructor
AAGGCAGGTGAAAACGCAGATCTAAAAAACGTACAGAGAATCTTTACTACACATATAAGCTCAGTCAAACCCCTTAATTACTGGGATCGCGTTGAGTCTCTTGATTTGTACTCACTGGAGCACAGGTGAGAGAGATACAACATAATCTACATGTGGAAAATCCTAGAGGGACTGCTCCCAAATCTGCACACAGAAATCATTCAATACAAAACCAAAAGACTGACAAGACAGTGCAATATACCCCCAGTAAAAAGATGGGGTGCCATTAGTACACTAAGAGAAAACACAATAAGTGTGTGGGGCCCGACTGTTCAACAGTCTCCTACCAGGCATGAGGGCAATTACCAATAGACTCCTGGCTGCCTTCAGGAGGGATCTGAACAGATACCTAAAGTCAGTACCTGATCAGCAGGGCTGTGGTTATGTACGCTGGACTACAAGTGGCCAACAGTAACAAAATGGTTGATCAGGCCCTGATCCACGAGAGGCCTGATCAAGGACTGGGATGTGGGGGCATTGAACCTTGGAATACACTCCAGGTAGACTTCAGATAGGGGTGGTCACATCCAATTCCTTGGATCAAGAGTGTTGCAACAGCATTAAATTACTTCCTTGAGGAGAAAATCCCAAGCTTTCTCACATTTGTGAGGTAAACACACACACGCAAAATTTAAGAATAGATAAGAAGATAGGATTTTATTCAGATTTTTAACTCTGGAGGATTAGAAACCTAGGATAACCAATTAAAGTTAGTGCATTATCGGGGACTATTTCTACTGGGCTCCCTAATCGTCTCCCTCAGGATGCGACCCACAACAGTCGACTAACACCCAGGTAGCTACCTACATACTGCTAGGTGAAGAGGGGCAGCAGGTGCAAGAAACATGCCCAACACTTCACTCATGCTCAGTGTGTGAGCTGAGGATGCTACCACCCAAACCACCAGGCTGCTTTAACAATGAATAACAATTGCATGGTGTTGCACATACCTTCACTCTGCCAGCAGGGCCCTGTGGGTCGCATCCTGGGGGACAAGATTGAAGACCCCAATGGAAATAAGACAGACAGTCCCTCGATGATGCACTGCCTTTCTTGGGTTATCCTGGTTAGCTAACCCTCTGGGGTTAAAAATCTGAACAAAATCTTATCTTATCTTGTCAACAGCGATATATTCAAATTCAAGTTTCAAGGACCCAATGGAAATGTCACTGACTTTTTTTTGGGTTATCCTAAGTGAAAAAAAACATTTAAGTAAGTTTATTTAGGTATAGATACACATAAGTACAATTATCATACATAGTGGAAATAACCCAAGATAACTAAAAAAAGCCAGACATAGTGACTTAATTCCACTGGGGTCCTTGAAATTTGTATGATAATTGTTCTTGTGTAGCCGTACCTAAATAAACTTTACGTGGCATAAAAAACAATGTAGTTGACGTGTACTGAAACACTGACAGTCATAAAAGATTTATAATGCTTCAAAGGCTACTTAAAAATTCCTCTCGAGGAGGTTCCTTGATGCTGGTGAAGGGCTCTTGATCTGAGGATTGGATCTGTGCTTCAGTTCCCTGAATTGAGCCTGAATACCTTCCACCCTCCCCACAGGCGCTGTATATTCACTACAGGTTTAGCGTTTCCCCATGATTATAATACTTAAGAATTAGACACAAACTACTAAGTAGAATTTCTTATGCACTTAACTACGATTACATGTACAATAAGGTGGTCACGTACATGTGGTTGCAGGAGTCGAGTCACAGCTCCTGGCCCCTCTTCTCTAACAAATGCTATATACTCTTACACTTGTATAAACAATACTACCTGTATGACATTAAGTGTATAGTATAATTCATGTACTTACTTTGTGTACGAGGATTTGTATGTTCATAGACCCGATGATGATGATCCGAGGAACAGGAACACGCTGTTTCCTGTAACTGGACCACCACCATTTCCCACTGTACCTCCGCCTCTTATAACCGTCTCGTCGTACTTTATCTTCATAATGGTGCTCTATTTCAACCCAAATTCACTGACAATTTAAAAGGCTTCACACTAGCTTTAAGTTTATCACGAACTTGAATTTTGGCAACTCCGGAATTTTGAGTCTTGTGATATTCTTCTTAACCTCCTTACCATCACTTTCCTGACCCTTATGTGACATTATCAAGGCAGGATCCTCACTCTTATTCAAAGTCTATCACAAAAAAGTCAAGATAAAGGCCCAATTATTAAGTTTCTTCTTCTTCTTCTTCTTTGTTGGGGTTTTATAGGGCCACTGACAGCATACGCTGTATCGAGCCCTGCCGTCCAACGCTCGGAGAAGGAACCTCGACCAAAGTGGAAGGATGTTAGACTAAGAACTGCGTATTATATGTCCTTAATGCGCCCTGAAGCCAGCAAGAATGTGCAGGTACAGGCCAATATTTCCTGACGGTCTGGAGGATCAAACCCCTCCCCATTAAGAAGGAGAGAGAGGGTTAAAGATTGCACCCCAAACATGTGCAAGGCCGCACGGAGAACAGTCCGTGCAGAGTGATAATGCGGGCACCACAGTAGGAAGTGTTCCACCGTCTCAGGCTGTGAGGGACACCACGGGCAGTACGGAGAGTCCATCAATCGAAGGCGGTGCAGATGAGCCGCCAGTCGTGAGTGCCCAACCCGGAGGCGAGTCAGTGCAACATCCACTGAGCGATTGGGATGGCGAGCCCAAGGGCAGGGACCATTGAAAGATCGGACAGAACTCAGTGCCGAAGTAGAGAGGGAGCGTACCAGTTCCTTCTGCCACAAATGACGGATTTCCTTCCAAACAGTCCTTGTGAAATCACTGCGGCCCAGTGCAAGAGAGGTAATGGTAGGAAGTGCATGTGCGAGGGAGGCTGCACGATGGGCCACTTCATTGCCCCGAATGCCAACATGGGCAGGTACCCACTGAAGGGAGATGCTCCAACCTGGACTTCGCAAAAAACGTAGGATAAGAGACTGCGTCTGTCGGACAAGGACGCATAGGGACCGTGGACGGTCAGAACACAAAAGTGCTAGGGAAGATTGAGAATCATAGAAGAGAACCAAAGGCTGATGAGGGAGGTGAGCAAGGACAAAAACCAAGGCCTGATGAATGGCGAAGAGCTCTCCTGCTAGGACCGAGTGAGCGGGGTCTAACCGCCAAGTTTGACACACAGAAAGATCAGCAAAGAATGCAGCAGAAGAAGTAGAAGGGGGGGAATTTCATGCTGAGCCGTCCGTGTAGATGGAGAAGGAAGAACCATATGTGACAGCACGAAACTCTTCAAAGAGAATTGCAGCTATCTGGGGAGTTTCCTGTTCCTAGAAGGCCAATCCAGGTGGATGTGCTGTGTCAGGGCCATCCAGGGAGGGACCGGGAAGTGGAGAGGGAGTCACCACTGGTGCAGGGAGTGAAAGGTAGGTCAAGGAACATTGGGCCCTGGCCAAAAAGGGAAAAGCTGAACCAAACGTGGGGGGACGGAGGCTGCCTCCCACACTCGTGGGAGAGGCAGCATGGATGAGTACAAGGCAGAAGGCCATATGATGGAGCCGTAAGCAGTTCCTTGCCATTCTCATTGACGAGAGGGGACTATCCCAGACTCTGCTTCCAAGGCTGCAATGGGAATAGAGGAAACGCCCCTAGCTACTGCAGATGGCCGAATTCTGGAGAATATCCAGGCGGTGAAGAGAGGAGGAAGAAGCCGAGCCATACACCTCACTCGCATAGGTGAGTTTGCTGCAAACCATAGCTGTATAAAATTTAAAGGGAGGTCTCGATCCGCCCCCATTAGTGCCAGAGATCTGGCGCATGAGTGCAGTGTGGCGTGCACATGAGAGGTGGAGGCTATTATGTGTTTCCTCCATGTCAAGAGTGGTGCATCAAAGTGACACCCAACCATCTATGAGAAGAGACCAAAGGGAGTGGTGTTTGACTCAATGAAACAGATGGAAGAGTAGAGAGGCGTCGTCTAGTAAAACATAAGAGCCGGGACTTGGCGACACTAACCTCCAAACCCCAGGTGGCAGCCCATGATGTTATGCACTGTAGGGCATGATGAAGGTTTTTGTGCAGCCAGCAAAGTAGTGGCACCATACAACAAAGGGCTACATCATCTGCATCACCAGGGTATGCACGCCCTGTATGGAAGGAGATCCAACATTAATACAGAAAAAGGAGAGGACTAAGAACGGATCCTGGGCACTCCCGGTATATAGGACGGGGTGAGGACATCGTGCCACCTACTGCAACCGGAAGGTTTGCCCTTGTAAAGTTGCACATCCAACAGAGGAGGGCTCCTGCAAGCCCCATGCGAGCTAGCTTAAAAAGTATCGCCATGTGGGATGCAGAATCAAATGATCCACGCAGATCCAAAAAGGCAGCCAGAAGGAACTCCCAGCTTTCGAATGAAGTATGCACTACATGGAGTCTACCTGGAGAGAATTCCAGGGGTCAACGCCCACGCGGTCCGGTCTGTGACCAGGCCTCATGTTGGACCAGAGCCTGATCAACCAGGCTGTTACTGCTGGCCCACGCAGTCCAACGTATGAACCACAGCCTGGCTGGTCAGGTACCGACTTCAGGTGCCTGTCCAGTGCCTGCTTGAAGACAGCCAGGGGTTTGTTGGTAATCCCCTGATGTATGCTGGAGGCAGGCAATTGGTGATACTTATTGTGTTGTCTCTCAACGTGCTAGTGGCACCCTGCTCTTCATTGGGGATGTTACATCGCCTGCCAAGTCTTTTGCTTTCGTAGGGAGTGATTTTTGTGTGCAAGTTTGGTACTAAGCCCTCGAGAATTTTCCATGTGTATATAATAATGTATCTCTCCCGCCTGCATTCTAGAGAGTACAGGTTTAGGAACTTCAAGTGCTCCCAGTAGTTGAGGTGGTTTATCGCACTTATGCGTGCGGTGAAGGTTCTCTGCATATTTTCAAGGTCAGCAATTTCACCCGCCTTCAAAGGTGCAGTTAGTGTGCAACAATATTCCAGCCTAGATAGAACAAGCGATCTGTAAAGTGTCAACATGGGCTTGGCATCCCTGGTTTTGAAGGTTCTCATTATCCATCCTGTCATTTTCCGAGCAGATGCAATTGCTACTTTGTTATGGTTCTTGAAGGTGAGGTCCTCTGACATGATCCTCCCAGGTCTTTGACATTAGTTTTTCGCTCTATTGTGTGGTTGGATGAGATTTTAATTTCTTCACGTTTTCCGTATCTGAGTAATTGAAATTTCTCATCATTGAACTTCATATTGTTTTCTGCAGCCCATTTAAAGATTTGGTTTATGTCTGCTTGGAGTCTTGCAGTGTCTTCAACGGTGGACACTGTCATACAGATTCGGGTGTCATCTGCAAAGGAAGACACAGCACTGTGGCTTATATCCCTGTCAATGTCTGATATGAGGATGAGGAATAGGATGGGAGCAAGTACTGTGCACAAAGTTGAACAAAAATCGGGTGGATCGACCCTCACGAAGCCACTCTGGTTTTCGGGTGAGGCCATGTTCCTCAGCCACCATGAGAGCGGGTGGTCCCGCCCCCAAAACCCTTTTTCCCCAAACAGGGCAGTAAAAATGGGTGGAAAAAGTCTGGTTGGTTTATTTTTCCCCTAATTCCCCAAAAGGAAACCCCAGGAGAGAGTGTTCCACGCATCGGGGAAAACTCCTTGAGACCAGCTGGCATTGAAAACCCCAGCATGGCATCTGTACAAGGGGAGATCAGTAAAATGAATAATTATGTTACCCCCCCCAGGAGAAGAACGGGAAAAAAAGGGGGGAAGAGCCCCGCTGTAGTTCATGAGAACTGAAGGGAATGTGGAAATTTTTGAGTCACAAAGTTCCACGGGGAAAAAGGATCGTTAGGCCCCCAAAACATACCATGGATCGGCCCTCGGAGTTTATAAACCCACCAAAACAAACATAGACATTAATTGGGAAAAGGAAAGATTGTGTACATTTAATTATAGATTTTTTCCCCCTAGTAACACCTAGGCAAGTTTGTCAGTTAGAAACTAATAGTAGGATTATTGAGGAAGTTAGATATTAATAATGTAGTTCTAGCACCTTTTCCAAAAAACAAACAAATTTTATTTCATTGCAGATTACATGGGTATCGTAGTTACAATGGAAATTAGTGCAAGGAGAGCCACTGACATCCTGGCATTAGGGGCGCTTATTCTGTTCAAAAACTATGTCAATATTGAAATTTATTGAGTTTATTCTTTAAAAAAATTTTTTCAAAATTACAATATGATGAAATTTTTTTTTAAATTATTATATAATGATATTAGATATTAGATTTAAGGTGTTAAGATTCTTGAATGATAATATGGAATTGAGTTATCTTAAGGAAAATAACTTGAGCATTTTGACATTAACTTATAATATGGTAGGGGTAACATAATAGTAAATATTATTAATAATTGAGATTATCGTATAGGAAAGAAAATGAGCTTTTTTAAAAAGTTTTTTTATATTTTTATCATTTTTTTTTGGGTGAGTAGGTGGTTTTGATTGTTTTAAAAAAATTTTTTTTTCAGACAAATTATCTTAATTTTAAAAAGTAATGAATTCCAGATTCGGGGCCCTTTATGTGCATTTTTTAAGGTTGATAAAAAAGGGGTATATCAAAAGTGATCTGTGTCTTGTGTTGTGGTCAGGGTCCTATTAAATTGGGGTGAGGAAGTTTTGAGCGGGGGGTTTATATTAGAGTAAAAATTTTATATATGTAGTAGGCACAAGAGTAAGTATGAATGTTCTTTAAGGTGAGTAGTTTGAGATTTTGAATATTGGTGGGTATGCTGTCTGAGTAAATTTGTTTCATTCGCTGCAGCCTTTTTTGTTATGGTGGTCAAGGGTGATTTAACTTGGGGATCCCCATGAAAGATTCCAGGGGTGAATCGGTAGATAAGTGAATGATATAGTGAAAAGGCTGTTGGGTACATAATAGCGTATCTTTAAAAATATCCTACTTTTCGAGTTTTTTTTGGAAATTTGTTGTTTGTTTTGGAATTTAAAAGGCTACTGTAAGGGGGTTTTCTAAATTTTCCCTTAGTTTTGTGTGGCTGCCATTGATTTTGAAGTGGAACATTTGGGGCCTTTTTTCCAAAATGTTAAAAAGGTCTTGTCAGTATTGGGAAGCTTGTTAGTCGTCATCCATGTTGATATTTTCTGAAAATTTGGCTTTAAAAGTGTTGAATATAACTGGATTTGGGTGAGAAGACATATTTGTGTCATCTGCAAATAAAAAGGGGTTTTAGTATTGTGATGCATTCGGTAGGTCATTTATGTAAATGGGGAATGGGGTGGCCCGGAAACCCCAGTCCGACTGTAATTGGTTTTGGAAGAGTTCGCTCCATTTGTGTAAAATTTGGCTTCTGGGTATTGACTTTAGGTAGTTGGGGGGTCCCCCCCTTTCCTAGGGGCTAATTTTGTGACAGTAAATCATGGTCACTTATCAAAACTTTGCGTAGATCAAAAACCCAATGGGACTTCTTTTTCTAAGTGTATATTCTCCAACAGGGGGAAAGCATGTTTTTTTTGTTTTCCTGAATCCAAATTGAGGGGGGGGGTAATTGTGTGAGACGGGGGGAAAAATTTGTCTATAATTAATTTTTTAAAATTTTTGAAAGCAATGGGAAATTAGAATTGGGTTTAATTATTAGGTCTGTTTGATCACCTCCTTTGTGGAGGGGGAAACCCCAGCTATTTGAATTGAGGAAGGTAGAGTTTTGGGTTTTTGAATAGTGTTGCTATAATTGGTGAATACTGGAAGTTTTTTTTACAAAAAAGTAGGAAAACTGTTTATGTCTCCTGCCTTTTTTTAAGGTGTTGATTATGGCGAGACTTAAAAGGGTTGGTAGGGAAATATTAGGGTAGGTGTTTGTGGGGGGTTTTGTTGGCGGGTGTTTGACGGGGTTTTTTGCTAGTTCTTTCCTTGGGGAAAGAAAACTTAAGTCTTTTGCTGTCTCATTAGGTAGTTGCCTTAAAAAGGGACATTTTTTTTAGCCAAAAGAAAGGAACCCCTTTCGGGGGTAAAAGCAGTGTGAGACCCGGCGCATGACTGGTTCTTAAACGGACTTCACGGGTAACGCCCGAACAGTGCAGCATCCCCACGTGACTTCCATCTGTTCCCCCCGGGGGGACCCCCCCGGGATATCTCTCCATCAGACCTTTGATAAGACTAGACTTTTTTTTCCCGTTCTGGTTATTTTTTTGGAAACGTTAGTGAGTTATCGGGGGGTTTAAAACGGAAGATGCCTTTGTTTTTATGTACCACGTCGTCTCTTAAGTTCAAGTCTGGGGTTGTCTCATACTGTTTAGATATTGCTTGGAGGATACAGCCTGGGCTGGGAAATTTTGAGTTAATAAAACACTAATACCACTCAATTTGCAGATTAAGAATTTCCCCCGAAAAGGGGTTTGGAGGGTGTTATAGATTAGGAAGTCAGGATACAAAACCAACATCAAAGTAAGTTAAACCCTTTCAGTATCATGTAAGCAGTGTAATTCCCTTTACTGGTTAGCTAGAAATTTGTCCCATGGGGCCCTTTAGAGAAGTGTTGGGGTCGTGTCACAGTGCTTGCTCTAAGTGCAGCTTACAAAAAGGGAGCCCAAAACAAGTTTCATATGGTCCTTTTGCCCGAGATGTGGAATAGCTGATTAAGCAGTCAGTTAGTCTTAATTAGCTAGGCCACGTTAATTCCAGTCATTATCAACGGTTATGTTATCACACCTAGGCCCAAAGACTTACTCAGGCTAGGTTAAGCTAACTAATCAAAATTATTTTTTTACAGTGATTACAGTAGCTAGGTTAGGAAACTTGTACATTTAATTCTTAATGAGTTGCAAGGCACCCACAGTTAGGCTGGCTTCTGCAATAATTATAACGTTATAACAGCTAGGTCAGTTTAAACCCCTAGTTATCATTTACCTTGATTGCAAGCTAGAGTTAGGCTAGTTGCACACTAATTTCAACATTTAAAAAATTTGGGGTGGAGTTACCATCCCAAAACTATACTGTTTTAAGTTGAATAACTGAATTTATTTTGTGTTATTCAAGTGAATTTAATTTAAAATATTACTTTTTTTTACTTGTGAATTTTTTGTATTTGATTCATTTAATTTGTGAATTGTAGCTTAAGTCCTGTAACCATTTACTATTGTGTACATTTGCTGGTTAAAAGCTTTCATAACAACAATATATTTTTTAGTTGGGTTTGAGGGCTGACAGTGTACATTTAATTGAGAAAAAAAAAAGGGCTTTGTTGATTCTTTGGAATCACATTCCCCCCTAATACCATTTTTTGCTGTGGGGTGGGCTAATTAAAGTATAAATTGTGACGAACTCTTAACTGAACCACAACAATGACGGAGGAGAATCAGAGGAAAATTCAGCTCTGATCCAGAAAAAACGGTCTATGAACACAAGGGAGTGCCTCTGTCAGAAAACCCCCCGATGCAGATTGCGAGGATCTAGAAGGGTGTTTAGGGCTTTTGAGGAAAGGCTAAAGGCATTGGGGACACCTATCTTCGTTAGGGGGAGAAGCCTATGAGACAAGTGACCTGAAGATGTTGTCGAGACAGCTTGGGGGAATGCGATGATCAGAGGGCCGAATGTCTGCAGAGGGGGACTCTGCAAAAAAAAAAGAAAACATTGAAGGCAAATACAGCGGGGCCACAAAAAATAGAAAAGGGGCCCCCCGTCCTTCTAATGATACCCAGATTGCCAGCATTAAATTTACCAATGTTTGACGGAACTCTGACAAAATACATTGCTTTTTGGGGTCAGTTTAAACCCGATAGATGACAGGGTGATTTGTCGGACGCCCCAAATTAAAAATTTACGTTCACAGCTCAAAGTAAAGCCCTGGACGATCCGGCATTCCAAACCATTGATATTAATTATCAACATGCCAAAAGGTCATCTGAAGGTCGTTTGGTAAACGGGATATAAAAAAAAGCTATATTTTTCGATTGACTGTCTAAGGTTTGCCGTCATGACCATCAGAGCGTAAAAAGTTCCGCATCGAAGTCATGAGTTTGACAAATATCTCAAGATTTAAGATTGGGGGGATCGGAATGGATGGTCAGTCGCTTGATTCGGAAAGTTAGCTAGCACTATAGTGCACGAGTTATTTAATATACCGAACGACTGGTTTACAATACAACAAATTATTGAGGGGTTGGAAGCTCATTTCTCATTTAGTATAGGTGAGATAGAAGAGTCACCGCCATCATCACATAAAAAAAGTTAGTTACTCAGAAAACTCGGGAGATCAATTTAAAGCTCATAACACTAACGTTGGGGGCTATGGCAAAAAAATATCTAAGAAAGGACCTCTAAGCAGACCCTCAGAACATTCCAGAATAAATTTTTTCAAAAAGAAAAACTGCCGGTTGCCCGGTTAACACTGAGCAGTAGGCGGCAGAGACTAAGGAGCTGCAGCTATGCTTAGGTGTTTGGGGACATGAGGGAAGATTGCCAGTCCATCTTTGGAGTGCTATAATTGCCAAAAGCCCATGCATATGTCCCCCAAAATTTAAGGAACCCCGGCTAGTAGGGACGTTTCCCCATAGAGATTGAAAGTGAGTCCGGCCTGAAGTGGTACCAGCGTGATTAGTGTGGGCAAAGTCTCTAATCTGAGTGGGGAAAACAGGTTGCTGCCCCCCACAGTCATGGCAGGGGGGTTTGAACAGGGGCAGATCCGAAAAAAACCCGTTTTCTTTGACTCGGGGGGCCCAAATGTCCATGCTAACAGAAAAATTTGGGGGCTAAAATTTAAAATTGAAGGCCATCGACAAAGTTAATGCGACATTGGGAGGTGCTATAAGTGGGGGCCCCCCAAGTCTTACGATGTTGTGGATGTCCTGTTAAATTGGGTGGACATTGCAGAAATATTATAGCTTTGGTAGTAAGATGTTACCTGCGTTACCAAGCGTTGAAAGACCTTTGGAAGCTGGGGGACCAAAAAGGCTTTACCACTGAATCAGAAATGTGGAACTGGTGGGGGGCCACTATCTGATGACTTCATGTCTACACAAAAGGGTTTAAAAGGGAAAATTGGATACAATCCCCCTAGGAAATCATCGGTGGCGTTCCTCAGAGGGCCCCCCAACACCAGAGGGGGAAGCGCACTACGATAGCTGGGGGTAGTGAAATGAATGTTAGTGTCACGATGAAAGAGGTAAGCCAAACCGTAGGGGTGGAACAGCCACCTTGGGGGGCGCTTTTATGGGGGGCCTAAAGAGGAGATAGATTGTTGTTAAACCCCGGGGCCCGTATCAGTGGGAAGAAGGGCTCCGGGCATATGGGCCACTGGGTGGGGGAAATCGGCTGCTCATACAAGGCTAGACGTATGAAAGACATTAAAGTTAAAAAGGGAAGGGGGTTAAGACCACCAGCCACAGTTTGCACCCCAGAGGTCCCAGGCGAAAAGGACGTTGGAGTTAGACCCCAGTCTGTCGGGGGTAACCGGATGGGGCTTGTGGGGCCCCCTGGGGGTTGCTGAAGGGGGAAAGATGGAACTTATCGTCTACCTTTCCGGGGGGAGGATGGACTTTTTGAGTTCAAGCCACAGGGTAATGACCGTTAGGAGCCTTAAATGGCAATCCCTTCGGAGGTAAGCAGTGTGAGACTCACGATGCATGACCTGCGTTCTTACCAGACTGGACTTCAAGGAGTGAACAAGCGCTCGAACAGTGCAGCATCCCCACGTGACTTCCATCTGTCCTGGGGCCCCGGAGGAGACATCTGAAGTACCGCGGATATCTCTCTCTCCATCCCAGACCTATTGCAGTAAGACTAGACTTTCTTTCTCTCAGTATCTGGCCAGTTTTCTGGAAACGTTAGTGAGTTATCTGTGGGTCTTCAGCGGACAGACGCTTTTGTATTGGTATGTCCAGCGTCGTCTCTTAAGTTCAAGTCTGGAAGCTAGTGTTTCATACTGTTTAGATATTGCTTGGAGGATACACCCTAGGGCGGGGGATTCTGAGTTAATAAAGACACTAATACCACTCAATTTGCAGATTAAGAATCTTCCCTGCACATGGTGTTTGGAGGGTGTTATAGATTAGGAAGTCCAGGATACACATAGCCACTACATCAAGTAAGTTAAACCCTTTCAGTATTGTGTAAGCAGTGTGGAATTCCCTTTACTGCAGTTAGCTAGAAATTTGTCCATAGCCACTTGTAAGTCTGAGAGAAGTGTCTCAGAGTGTTGGTGTCAACAGTGCTTGCTCTATGTGCAGCTTACAAGAAGGCAGTCCCAAAACAAGTTTCTACACATGGTATGTTTAAGGCTCCTTACGGCTCACTTACCCTGTGGAGACAGAGCGACTCAAAAGTTTCCACATCCTCCCCCGCGAAGGTAGACATAAGTCTACATCAAATTCACCTTCCGCAAGCCATTACAGTGGGCCTGGACACGAGTGCCGTCCGGTCACTCTCGTCGAGCAGACGTTGATCTAACTCCGACTATCCAGTTTCCACCGTGTAGACCTCTGGGGTTGCAAACTTGTTGGTTCGGTGGTCTTAACACCCTTCCCTTTAACTTTAATGTTTTCACATGTCTAGCCTTGTCTGAGCAGCTTCGTACTTTCCCGCAGTGGCCCATATGCCCTGGTAGCCTTACTTCCCACTGATACGAGGTTTCTGGGTTTAATGACAATCTATCTCCCTCTTTAGGTACCCCATAAAAGCGTCTCCCCAAGGTGGCTGAGTGTCCGTCACTCCCTACTTGTTATATCTTACCTGGCGGTTCATCATGTACATTAACATTCATTATCACTACTCCCCCAGTTATCATGGTGTCAGCTTCCCCCCTCTCTGGTGTTTACCTGGAGTTTACCTTGAGAGAATTCCAGATGTCAACGCCCCTGCGGCCCAGTCTGTGACCAGGCCTCATGTTGGACCAGAGCCTGATCAACCAGGCTGTTACTGCTAGCTGCACGCAGTCCAACGTACGAACCACAGCCTGGCTGGTCAGGTACTGACTTCAGGTGCCTGTCCAGTGCCTGATTGAAGACAGCCAGGGGTTTGTTGGTAATCCCCCTTATGTATGCTGGGAGGCAGTTGAACAATCTTGGGCCCCTGACACTTATTGTGTTATCCCTCAACGTGCTAGTGGTACCCCTGCTTTTCATTGGGGGATGTTAAATCGCCTGCCGAGTCTTTTGCTTTCATAGGGAATGATTTTCGTGTGCAAGTTTGGTACTAATCCCTCGAGAATTTTCCACTTGTATATATCAATGTATCTCTCCGCCTGCATTCTAGGGAGTACAGGTTTAGGAACTTCAAGCGTTCCCAGTAATTGAGGTGGTTTATTGCAGTTATGTGTGCCGTGAAGGTTCTCTGCACATTTTCAAGGTCAGCAATATCACATGCTTTGAAAGGTGCAGTTAGTGTGCAGCAATATTCCAGCCTCTATAGAACAAGCGATTTGTAAAGTGTCAACATGGGCTTTGCATCCCTGGTTTTGGAGGTTCTCATTATTCATCCTGTCATTTTCTAGCAGATGCGATTTCTACGGTGTTATGGTCCTTGAAGGTGAGATCCTATGACATGATCACTCCCAGGTCTTTGACATTAGTTTTCGCTCTATTGTGTGGTTGGAATTAGTTTTGTACTCCGATGAGATTTTAATTTTTCACGTTTTCGTATCTGAGTAATTGAAATTTCTCATCATTGAACTTCATATTGTTTTCTGCAGCCTATTTAAAGATTTGGTTTATGTCTGGTGGAGTCTTGCAGTGTCTTCAACGGTGGACACTGTCATACAGATTCAGGTGTCATCTGCAAAGGAAGACACGGCACTGTGGCTTATATCCTGTCTATGTCCGATATGAGGATGAGGAACAGGATGGGAGCAGTACTGTGCCTTGTGGAACAGAGCTTTTCACATTAGTTGGTTCAGACTTTACTCTGTTGACTACTACTCTTTGTGTTCTACTTGTTAGGAAATTATAGATCCATCTACCAACTTTTCCTGTTATTCTTTATCACGCATTTTGTGTGCTATTACACCATGGTCGCACTTGTCAAAGGCTTTTGCAAAGTCTGTGTATATAACATCTGCATTCTGTTTGTCTTCTAGAGCATCTAGAACCTGGTCGTAGTGGTCCAGTAGTTGGGACAGACAGGAGCGACCTGCTCTAAACCCGTGCTGCCCTGGGTTGTGTACATGATGGGTATCTAGATGAGTGGCGATCTTGCTTCTTAGAACCCTTTCAAAGATTTTTATGATATGGGACGTTATCGCTATTGGTCTGTAGTTCTTTGCTATTGCTTTACTGCTTTCTTTGTGGAGTGGGGCTATGTCTGTTGTTTTTAGTAACTGCGGGACGACCCCAGTGTCCATGCTCCTCTCCATAGGATGTTAAAAGCACGTGATAGGGGCTTATTGCAGTTCTTGATGAACACGGAGTTCCATGAGTCTGGGCCTGGAGTGGAGTGCATGGGCATGTCATTTATTGCCTTTTTTAAGTCATTTGGGGTCAGGTTGATGTCAGATAGGCATGCGTCAGTCAAGTTCTGTGGCACTCTCATAAAAAATTCATTTAGGTCTTCGATTTTCAGTCTGGTTAGCGGCTCGCTAAAAACTGAGTCATACTGGGACTTTAGTAACTCACTCATTTCCTTGCTGTCATCTGTGTAGGACCCATCCCGTTTAAGTAGGGGCCCAATACTGGTTGGTGTTCTCGACTTTGACTTTGCATAAGAAAAGAAATACTTTGGGTTTCTTTCAATTTCGTTTATGGCTTTTAGTTCTTCCCGCGTTTCTTGATTCCTGTAAGATTCCTTTAGTTTTAATTCGATGTTTGTATTTCTCTGACTAGTGTCTCCTTCGTATTTCAGATATATTGGCCTCTTGTAGCCACTCCGTTATTCTTTGCCTTCGCCTGTATAGGGAGCGCCTCTCTCTTTCTAGTTTGCATCTTTTCCTCCTTTTTCTTAAGGGAATTTGCCTTGAGCAAACCTCAAGTGCCACAGAGTTAATTTGTTCTAGACATAGGTTAGGATCCGTGATGCTTAGGCTATCTTCCCATTGTATATCATTTAGGACTTGGTTTACTTGGTACCATCTTATGTTTTTGTTATTGAAGTTGAATTTGGAGAAGGTTCCCTCGCGGCTGATCACATTTTGTTGATCTTGGGCTCCCCGCATGCATGTCTGGACCTCTATTATGTCCACCCAATTTAACAGTGACATCCACAACATCATAAGACTTGGGTGGGCCCTTATTTATAGCACCTCCCAATGTCGCATTAACTTTGTCGGTAGCCTTCAACTTTAATTTAGCCACCAACTTCTTTGTTATCATGGACACTTGTGCCCCCGAGTCAAAGAATAATCGGGTTGTTTCGGATCTGTTCCCGTTCACAACTCCTGCCATGACTGTAGGTAGGGCAGCAACTCTGTGCTTCTCACTCAGATTAGAGACTTTGCCCACACTAATCACGCTTGCTACCACTTCAGGCTCGGACTCGCTTTCTATCTCTACTGGGGAAACGTCCCTACTAGCCTGGGGTTCCCTTAAATTATTGGGACATAGTGCAGTATGGTGCTTACCTTTCCGGCAATTATAGCACTCCGAAAGATGTGACTGGCAATCTTCTGCCTCATGTCCCCCACAACACCTTAAGCATAGCTGCAGCTCCTTTAGTCTCTGCCGCCTACTGCTCAGTGTTGCATACCGAGAGCAACTCGTGCTAGTATGTTCGCTTTCGCAGAATACATGTATTCTGGTACGAGTGTCTCTGAGGGTCTGCTTAGAGGTCCTTGTCTTAGACACTTCTTTGCCATAGTACACCCCAACGTTAGTTTTGGGAGCTTTAAATTGATCTCCCGAGTTTTCTGAGTAACTAACTGTTTGTTTATGTGATGATGGTGGTGACTCTTCTCTCTCACCTATACTCAAATGAGAAACGAGCTCTCCCAACCCCTCAATAATTTGCTGTATTGTAAACCAGCTCGTTCGGTATATTAAGTGTAACTCGTGCACTATAGTACTAGCTAATTTTCTCTGAATCAACCGACCGACCATCCATTCCGATCCACCCCAATCATGTAAATCTTTGAGACGATTTGTCAAACTCATGACTTCGATGCGGAACTTCTCTATGCTCTGATGGTCATGACGTCAGACCTTAAGATCAGTCAATCGATAAAATATAGCAGTTTTTATATCTTCTGTGTTGCCAAAAGCATCCTTTAGTTGATCCTTGGCATGTTGATAATTAATATCAGTGGTTTGGTAATGCCGGACCAAGTCCAGGGCTTTACCCTTGAGCTGTGAACGTAAATATTGTAATTTGGTGGCATTTGACAAATCCTCCCTATCATCTATCTGGACTTTAAACTGATCCCATAAGGCAATGTACTCTGTCAAGGTTCCGTCGAACATTGGTAGATTTACTGTAGGCAATATGGGTAACACTCTTGAAGGACTGTTGTGGCCTGCTCTGAGTACTATTATTTGTTGCCCCTGCTATATTAGCCTTCAATGTTTTCATTAACTTTTTGCAGAGTTTCATCTCGCTTTACATTCAGCCGCTTGCTCGTCGTATTCCTCCTGAACTGCTTCAACAATTTCCTCATACTCACCTGATGCATAGGCTTCTGCCTCATAACGTAGATAGGCTGTCTCAAAGGCTCCTAGCTTTCCTTCTAAAAGCTCAAAGCACTTTTCTAGATCTTGACAATCTACATCTTCGGTTTGTCTCATATCTCGCACTCCTACATGCCTTGATTATGCGTCCCTTGTGGGCATTCATAGATCCTTTAGCTGAATTAGAGCTGGGACAGCTCCTTTCTGATTCTCCTCCATCATTGTTGTGGTTCAGTTAAGAGTTCATCACTAATTTATACTTTAATTAGCCCACCCCACAGCACGATACGTTATTAGGTGAGAATAAGTGATTCCCAAAGCTCCTCAACAAGCTTAACGACTTTCTTTACATATATTGGCTTGACTCCGAATTAAATGTACACTGTTAGCCCTCAAACCCAAATAAATGTATATTGTTGTTATGAAAGCTTAACCTAGCAACTCCTGTACACAATAGTAAATAGTTACAGGACTTAAGCTAGCAAATCATAAATTAAATGAGTCAAATACAATAAAATTCACACAGTAAATATGTAGTCTTTGCAAATTAAATTCACTTGGTTAACACAAAATAAATTCAGTAATTCATTATAAACTTAACAGTAAATAAATAATGTGTGTTCAGCTTGTTTGATTGTGTAGTTAGTTGGAGAAGGTAAATCCTAGCCTAACTCTATAATTTTTGAAATTAGTGTGCAACTAGCCTAAATCTAGCTTGCAATTCAAGGTATGTGATAACTAGGTTAAATCTGACTTAGCTGTTATAACTGTTATAAACATTGCAGAGGCCTAACTTAACTGTGGCTGCCTTGCAATTCACTAAGTAATTAAATATACAAGTTTCCTACCCTGGCACTTGTAATTACTGTAAATAATAAACTTCTGATTAGTTAGCTTAACCTAGCCTGTGTAAGTCTTGGGTCTAGGTGCGCTAATTAACCTAACTTCGATAATGCCTGGTACATTAACTGTGGCCTAGCTAATTAAGACTAATCTGTCTGCTTAATCATGTCAGATCGGACGCTACCAGTGTGTGAATTAACTGATAGCGACTCATACATCAAGTCAGTAAATAGGAACCCCTGGAGGAGCTGAACTGACTCGACTCTCATAGTAATTTTGATATTATTGAGATAACACCCGCCTTCATGTACTGTACCTACCAATTTGGTTTGCACGAGTCAAATCCTGGCTAGATCGAACATTATTTCTCAGTTCTTACATCTTTACCCCTTTCATATCTATTCCTTAAACTGAGAATGAAATTAATTTCCATCACTTTCGTATTTAGTTTATTCTACTTTCCTACTTCTTTGAAACTGAAAAAGTGCTTCCTAACATCCCTTTGACTCATCTGCATTCAAGTCATGTTATTATCATGTACAGTTACCTTACGTTGGTAAACAACAACAACCAGCAGGTAGCACAATACCGTGACTGGAACAATACATTTTATCATTTACAAAGTGACTTTGTAAATGGTCCAAAATAAGACCGAAACGTCGTCGTAAGCTCCCCTCTCCTATTTGCGGGTTATTTATGAATTGTTAATTAATGTTTACACTCTGTCTCATAGAGACATAAAGTGAGTACAAATCTTACTGTACACCCACTACATCACTACACAAACAGAAATACATTTACAAGTATGTAAGTACAGACTGATCTGAGCTTTATGATTCCTTTTTGCACTGGTGGCGCTTCCTTTTAATTCCATAAGGAAGTAGAGTAGAACTTTTGTTTACTGGGCATCGTGTGTCGTAAAAGGAAAATAAAATGTCTGCTGTAAGGAACTAGTATCCCTTCACTAGGGTTAATTACTTAAAAGAAAAAAAAGAGGAATTTATTAAATGTACCAGAGTGGATTAGATGAAAAGAAAGACTTGATTGGTATTGCAATTAATGAAGCAAAGTTGGATATCCTGGAGCTAAACAAAACAAATATACTTTGTTTCGTTCTGAGGCAACTAGAGTTAAAAAAAGGGGGTATATATAATATTAAATGACGAACAGTGGCAGGAAAAAAGTTGGAATATGTGTTAAAATTTAATAATTATGTAGATTAGAATAAGGGTTGGTTGTGAGGAGAGAAAGAGACATTTTAAGAGGTATTAATTGAATCATTAGCGAGTTTTAAACCTAGTTAGAAGATGTTGTGGAGAGCCTTTACGGAGTGGGAGAAACTGCTGTAGATGGTATAGTACTGAGGGTAAGCTTGGGTGCCAGGCTAAATAGTTGGACCTCTAGTTGAATTTTTATACAAAGAGGCATATTAATAGGTAATATTGAATTTAAGAACAAGTGGATAAATAGGTCCCCAGACATGATAGGGCGTAATGGTAGCAGTTTGTTAGACTATGAATTATTAGACAAAGATTGATGGAAAGATTTTTTATAAAGTGCATATTTTTAGAAGGGCGATAGATCCGTATATCAGATCATCATTTAGTGGAAGTTACAGTGAGAAAAAGGTAGAGCGGGTATAAATAGACAGTCATCAGTGGGAAAGAGTAAAAAGAAAGTGATTAAATTAAAGTAAGAGACAGTTGTGTAGATAAAATATGCGTGTAGCAGAAGGTTGTGGGTATCTGATGATGGGTGGGTCTGAGTGGTGGAATGATAAAGAGGGTGGAAAGGGAAATGATTATATTTGAGAGTTTCTTTTAATTTAAAATTTATATACAGAAAGCGGAAAACACAGGAGGAAAAAATATCAGAAACCGGAACATGTACTGACCTTTGTATGGTCTATGGGTGAGTGAGGTTCTTGCGTAGTGAAAGATTCGCGAGTATCCACCATTCACAAAGATTCGGTGATACCACCATTCACAAAGATTCGCGAGTGATACCAATTCACAAAAAAACCATTCACAACGGAGTGATACCACCATTCACAAAGATAACGACACCCACGGAGGAACAAATTACTATAAGTGTTGGAAACGACGGTGGTTTTAAACCTTTAAAATAACGAAGGAAAATAAATGGTAGAGCTAGAGGGGTGCGTAGCCAGGCTCCCCGTGTCACAGTCAGTGTGGCATAAACATTCTTAATGCAACAGGGTACAAGCCTTCCTTCACAGGATGGATGTGTTGGTCTCAACTTACCAAAACTTCCTCCTTCATGATAAATACCTGGCAATGGAAGCGTAAGGAACATGGTATGACAAGTATCCAGTAGAAATAATTCACACCACTTTGGTGGCTCTGGCCTGGTAGGCAAAGCTCTCTTCATGCTGGGCGGGTTCGATTCCCGGAAGGGCGAAAACATTGGGCGTGTTTCCTTACCCTGTTGCCCATGTTCACCCATCAGTAAATGAGTATCGGGTGTAAGTCGACTGGTGGGGCCCATCCTGGGACAAAATTGACCTAATTTAGGAAATGCTCAGTAATAAGGGACTTTCTATTTAGTAGTATGTCCTGATTCGCTTGTCTGTATACCTTGTACATGTACTTGTAGAAAAAAGATATTTTATATTATCAAGGTGATCTGTCCCCCACCAAACCTCAACACATTAAAAAAAAAAGGGTCAGCATTATAATCCTTCGATACCCTCTCTACATGGATCCCTCCTATTTAATTCAGTGTCATTAGTCTTAAAAGCCCCAAAATAAGGTCGAAATCGATGCCAGGTGGTGGTAAATCCTCCCCTTCCTTGGAATGTTCAGCTACCAGGTTTTTCTTTCCTACCTAATGAGGTTTTACCATAGTTACAAATGTAATGTCATATTGCAGTAGACTGCGAAATACTCCATTCTTGCATGGTAAGGTATGCTGGAAATCATCCCATTAAGGAATACACAGTGTGGTGTTGTAGTCAGATAGGGAAAAAATGGAAATTTGAAGATATTAACAGTAAATTTGTCGTTAAGTTGGGCCGGCTATAAATTAACCTAAAAATGCCTTTAATCTAAACCAGACAAAAGACCTTTGACAACCAGTGATGAGGCCATCCACTTACCCCTGATACCCCGATCCACCTCCGTAAGCATGGGAGAACCAATTTATCCCTGTTAAGGTTTCTAGTGACACCAGACGGTCTTCTACTGCACAGTTGTGGAGGAACTAGCTACACCTGCTAGCACACATGGAGCTACTGATCTCCCACTAATCACACCTGTAATTACACCCCTACCAGTCAGATTGATTCCACCTTTGACCCTATGGAATCTTGGGATGAAGTAATCACACAAAATTGCCTACTATGGATAATTAGCCATTCAAGCCAGAGGTGCCTCAGAAACCAGTGTGCTGCGCATCCGCTGGTGTGGTTGATGCTCAAAAAGGACTTCCCAGGAATCCTCTCTTGAAAAAAATTCCATCTGACATGACCTATCAGGTCTAAAAACTTTCCATAAAAAAGGTGACCATCTCAAGCAGATTTAAAATTATATAAAGATAGGTAGTCAGACTGGGCCTTTGATCACAGAACGTACCTACGTACCATCATCGGCACTAAAGGGCAAATCTACGTTGCTTGGGGAGGATATTAAGCATTTAAATTGCTCCGTAGAATCCAGGTAATACTTTACTTGAGTTAACATGAGCTATTAAATGAGGTCAGAGCGAATCACCTCCGGTACGGCTGAAAAACATTGGGACGTGTTTCCATAAGACACCTGCTGTCCCTGTTCCCATTAGTGTAAAATGGGTACCTGGGTGTTAGTGGACTTGTGGGTCGCATCCTGGGAAAACGCCTAATTTGGGGAAAAACTCAGCATAACAAGCGGCTTTCTATATAGTAGTATACCATGTAATTCTTGTAGAAATAGAATTTTTTTTATTTTTTTTTATTGTTATTATTATTTTATTATTATTATTTTTTTTATTATTATTATTATTATTATTATTATTATTATTATTATTATTATTATTATTATTACGAGTCTGGGCGTGGGGCAAATTGGGGTGTCATTTATTTCTTTTCAAAGTCCCCAAGGTGTT
>WNWK01032898.1:0-21557 GCA_009830355.1 Cherax destructor
TTGCCTCTGCTCCCTCTCTCAGGACCAATGGAGAGATGTCCGGTCCCACCGCTTTTGAGGTATATGTGTGCTCACCTAATTGTGGTTGCAGGGGTCGATTCATGGCTCCTGGCCCCTTCATAATGTGTTTCATAATGATAACACAGTGTGTGTAGGAGAGGAACAGGCTCATCCATTGCACTCAAGTCATCCTCCAACCCCATTGTCTACTTGGGTGTTATTAAGTCTTGTTATGTTGATTTGAGTTTCGTTTGCATATCTTAGGAGACGGTGGGCTGGTCTGAGGAGGAGGCGTCTCTTAGGGGTAGGGAAGGGGCGGTCCCAGGGCAGGCTATCAGGGGGAAGAGGAAGACCCGAGAATACTGTCCGGGGCGGGGAGAGAACCCTTCATAAAACCCCAGGTGACCGAAATTTTCTTTTATTAGTTTGATGCCAAGTTGTCATCTTTGGAGCACTAGAAGTGGTAGCGGTACCAGATGTGGTAGCACGGTGCAAGTGGTGCCGGTACCAGAAGTGGTAGCACAGGCCAAAGTGGTAGCACAGGTAGAGTGGTAACACAGGTACCAGAAGTGGTAGCACGGGTACCAGAGTGGTAAACAGTACGAAAAGAGAGACAGGGAGGGAAGGAAAGGAATAAGATGTAAAGACACGAAGTAGAAGGTGGGAAAGGACTTGGTTTAAGAGGGGGAGGAAGGAGGGGGGGGAAAGGCAAATTGTGTTGGAGTAGGGGAGGAGGGAAGAGGAGATGGACTGGGGCGGAGGGGAGTTGGGGGAAGAAGGAAAGGAAGGAATGAAAAGGTAGGAATGGAAGGGGAGAACACGAGTACCGTTGATGAAAGCTGACCACACTCACTCTGAAGGTTGCTTCACTCAACCAGAAAGTGTCTGGAAGGGTAGAGAGAGAGAGAGAGAGGGAGGGCTGTCTAGTGACTAGACAGTCATTATTATTATTATTATTATTATTATTATTATTACTATTATTAAATGGCTTACATTAGCAGTGTGCTGCTACTGTTATGGTTGTGCGGGGGGGCAGGCGGGGGCAGGCGGGGGTTGGCAGGCGGGCGTTAGTCTCATACTTGTCACATATTCCAAGGGTCATGACTCCGTGGTCTGGTTCCAGGGTCATGGCCCCCGTGGTCTGGTTCCAGACCAGGACAGACCCGGCAGGAAAAAGTGTGTTTTTCCATTAGAGAACTTCCCTTTTTTTCAGTTATTTAATGTAACGTGGGAACATCTTTTGCCCAGAGATTGTAGACTTCACCATCACTGTAGACTTCACCATCACTGTAGACTTCATCACTGTAGACTTCACCATCACTGTAGACTTCACCATCACTGTAGACTTCACCATCACTGTAGACTTCACCATCACTGTAGACTTCCACCATCACTGTAGACTTCACCTTCACTGTAGACTTCACCTTCACTGTAGACTTCATCACTGTAGACTTCACCATCACTGTAGACTTCACCATCACTGTAGACTTCACCATCACTGTAGAGTTCTCCATCACTGTAGACTTCATCACTGTAGACTTCACCATCACTGTAGACTTCACCATCACTGTAGACTTTACCATCACTGTAGACTTCACCTTCACTGTAGACTTCACCATCACTGTAGACTTCACCATCACTGTAGACTTCACCATTACTGTAGACTTCACCATTACTGTAGACTTCACCATCACTGTAGACTTCACCATCACTGTAGACTTCCAACATCACTGTAGACTTCCACCATCACTGTAGACTTCCACCATCACTGTAGACTTCCACCATCACTGTAGACTTCCACCATCACTGTAGACTTCTACCATCACTGTAGACTTCACCATCACTGTAGACTTCACTATCACTGTAGACTTCATCACTGTAGACTTCCACCATCACTGTAGACTTCATCACTGTAGACTTCACCATCACTGTAGACTTCATCACTGTAGACTTCATCACTGTAGACTTCATCACTGTGGACTTCCACCATCACTGTAGACTTCATCACTGTAGACTTCACCATCACTGTAGACTTCACCATCACTGTAGACTTCCAACATCACTGTAGACTTCCAACATAAGAACATAAGAAAGAAGGAACACTGCAGCAGGCCTACTGGCCCATGCGAGGCAGGTCCAAGTCTCCCGCCGGCTTAAGCCAATGCCCTGACCCAGCCAGGTCAGGTTACATTCACTTAAGGAAGGAGCACGGCATCTGACCTAGTAGCACAAACTAGTCAGGTACAACTCACACCCACCCGCACCCACTCATATATTTATCTAGCCTATTTTTAAAACTACACAACGTTTTAGCCTCTATAACTGTACTCGGGAGTTTGTTCCACTCATCGACAACTCTATTACCAAACCAATGCTTTCCTATATCCCTTCTGAATCTGAATTTATCCAACTTAAAGCCATTGCTTCGAGTCCTGTCAATACAAGATATTTTTAGCACGCTATTTACATCCCCTTTATTTATTCCTGTTTTCCATTTATATACCTCAATCATATCCCCCCTAATTCTACGCCTTTCTAGAGTGCAGATTCAGGGCCCTCAGTCTATCCTCATAGGCAAGATTTCTGATACATGGAATCAACTTAGTCATCCTCCTTTGTACGTTTTCCAGAGCATTTATATCCATTCTGTAATACGGTGACCAAAACTGTGCAGCATAATCTAGATGAGGCCTAACCAAGGATATATAGAGTTGAAGAACAACCTGAGGACTCCTATTATTTATGCTTCTTGATATGAAGCCAAGGATTCGGTTTGCTTTATTGCGAACACTTATGCACTGCTGTCTTGGTTTTAGATTACTGCTAACCAGAACTCCTAAATCCTTTTCGCAATCAGTAGTATTAAGATCTACATTATTTAGTTTATATGTGGCATGGTTATTGTCCTGTCAATATTTAGAACTTTGCACTTATCTATATTAAACTGCATCTGCCACTTCTCCGACCACTGCATCAGTCTATTCAAATCTTCCTGGAGTGCTCTAATGTCCTCATTTGAATGAATTGGACGGCCTATTTTGGTGTCATCGGCAAACTTGCTTATGTCGCTATTTATTCCCTCATCTATGTCGTTTATGTAGATTGTGAACAACAAGGGGCCCAATACTGACCCCTGTGGAACACCACTTGTGACGCTTCCCCACTCTGATTTCTTCCCATTTATGCAAACTCTCTGCTGCCTATTTGTCAACCATGCCTCTATCAAGGAAAAAATTTCTCCTCCTATTCCGTGTGCCTTAATTTTCCTCAATAGTCTCTGATGTGGGACTCTATCAAAAGCCTTACTGAAGTCCATATACACAGTATCATATTCATTACATAAGAAGAAGAACACAAGAAAGAAGGAACACCGCAGCAGGCCCACTGGCCCACGCGAGGCAGGTCCAAGTCTCCCACCGGCCCAAGCCAACGCCCCGACCCAGCCAGGCCAGGCCACATCCACCCAAGGAAGGAGCACGGCATCTGACCTAGTAGCACAAACTAGTCAGGTCCAACTCACACCCACCCGCACCCACTCATATATTTATCTAGCCTATTTTTAAAACTACACAACGTTTTAGCCTCTATAACTGTACTCGGGAGTTTGTTCCACTCATCGACAACTCTATTACCAAACCAATGCTTTCCTATATCCTTCCTGAATCTGAATTTATCCAACTTAAAGCCATTGCTGCGAGTCCTGTCAATACTAGATATTTTTAGCACGCTATTTACATCACCTTTATTTATTCCTGTTTTCCATTTATACACCTCAATCATATCCCCCCTAATTCTACGTCTTTCTAGAGAGTGCAGATTCAGGGCCCTAAGTCTATCCTCATAGGGAAGATTTCTGATACATGGAATCAACTTAGTCATCCTCCTTTGTACGTTTTCCAGAGCATTTATATCCATTCTGTAATACGGTGACCAAAACTGTGCAGCATAATCTAGATGAGGCCTAACCAAGGATATATAGAGTTGAAGAACAACCTGAGGACTCCTATTATTTATGCTTCTTGATATGAAGCCAAGGATTCTTTCGCTTTATTGCGAACACTTATGCACTGCTGTCTTGGTTTTAGATTACTGCTAACCAGAACTCCTAAATCCTTTTCGCAATCAGTAGTATTAAGATCTACATTATTTAGTTTATATGTGGCATGGTTATTGTCCTGTCCAATATTTAGAACTTTGCATTTATCTATATTAAACTGCATCTGCCACTTCTCCGACCAATGCATCAGTCTATTCAAATCTTCCTGGAGTGCTCTAATGTCCTCATTTGAATGAATTGGACGGCCTATTTTGGTGTCATCGGCAAACTTGCTTATGTCGCTATTTATTCCCTCATCTATGTCGTTTATGTAGATTGAACAACAAGGGCCCAATACTGACCCCTGTGGAACACCGCTTGTGACACTTCCCCACTCTGATTTCTCCCCATTTATGCAAACTTCTGCTGCCTATTTGTCAACCATGCCTCTATCCAGGAAAAAATTTCTCCTCCTATTCCGTGTGCCTTAATTTTCCTCAATAGTCTCTGATGTGGGACTCTATCAAAAGCCTTACTGAAGTCCATATACACAACATCATATTCATTACCATGATCTACCTCCTCAAATACCTTAGTGAAAAAGTTATTAAATTTGTAAGGCAGGAACGCCCTTTTGTAAAACCGTGCTGAGATTCATTGATTAATTTATGCTTTTCAAGATGGCTACGAATTGCCTCGGCTATTATTGATTCCATAAATTTTCCCACTATGGAGGTTAGGCTTATTGGTCTATAGTTCGAAGCTAAGGACCTGTCTCCTGCTTTGAAAATAGGTATTACATTTGCAATTTTCCACTTATCTGGCACCATGCCAGTTTGCAGTGATATGTTGAAAAGATTAGCCATGGGTTTGCTAAGCTCCTCTTTACATTCCTTTAGAACCCTTGCATACAGTTCATCAGGGCCTGGGGATTTGTTAGGTTTTAATTTATCTATTTGTCTAAGGACCATGTCACTTGTGACCCTAATCGTGTATAGTTTACTATCGTCCTGTTCTACATAATTTATTATTTCTGGAATATCGCTAGTATCTTCCTGTGTAAAAACTGAGAGGAAGTAAGTGTTAAAAATTCTACACATTTCCTTATCACTGACGGTGAGCTGACCTGAGTAACTTTTGAGTGGGCCTATCTTGTCCCTAATCTTACTTCTGTATACCTGAAAATCCTTTTGGGTTAGTCTTCGATTCTCTTGCAACTTTAACCTCATAGTCTCTTTTTGCTTTTCTTATTCCCTTTTTATTTCTGTCTTTAACTGAATATATTGATTACTTAATTGCCCCTCTCCTCTTTGATTCGCCTATATATGCCTCTCTTTTGACCAATGAGATGTTTTAATCTATTGTTCATCCACTTAGGATCATTTTTGTTTGATCTGATTTCCTATTAGGAACATAAGTTGTCTGAGCAGCTAGAACTATTCTCTGAAAAACGTCATATTGGCAATCACCACCTACCTGACCCACTGTCAGGTCATTCCAGTTCAGCCTACCCAGGTAATTTTTCAGTCCTACAAAATCAGCCAGGCGGAAGTCAGGGACAGAGACTTGATTGCAATTATTAGGGTAATTCCATGATATATTAAAACTGAGTGATTTGTGATCACTTTCCCCAAGCTCATCATTAACCTCAAGATTATTAATTAGCGATTCCCTGCTGGCAAGAACCAAGTCTAGCAGGTTATTTCCTCTAGTTGGTTCTGTCACAAACTGTTTCAAAAACAATCCTGGATCGTATCAAGAAAGTCACTTGACTTAAATTTCCTGTCAAATTGCTCCAGTCAATTTGTCTAAAGTTGAAATCTCCCATTAGCACAACATTTTCATATGTAGATGCCTTACGAATTTCATCCCATAGAAGTTTACTGCACTCCTATCAAGATTTGGGGGCCTGTAAATCACACCCAAGATAAGTTTTACACGGTAGACTTCCACCATCACTGTAGACTTCACCATCACTGTAGACTTCACCATCACTGTAGACTTCACCATCACTGTAGACTTCACTATCACTGTAGACTTCATCACTGTAGACTTCCACCATCACTGTAGACTTCATCACTGTAGACTTCACCATCACTGTAGACTTCATCACTGTAGACTTCATCACTGTAGACTTCATCACTGTGGACTTCCACCATCACTGTAGACTTCATCACTGTAGACTTCACCATCACTGTAGACTTCACCATCACTGTAGACTTCAACATCACTGTAGACTTCCAACATCACTGTAGATTTCCACCATCACTGTAGACTTCACCATCACTGTAGACTTCCACCATCACTGTAGACTTCACGATCACTGTAGACTTCACCATCACTGTAGACTTCACTATCACTGTAGACTTCATCACTGTAGACTTCCACCATCACTGTAGACTTCATCACTGTAGACTTCATCACTGTAGACTTCCACCACCACTGCAGACTACCACCATCAACAGTTTATTGAAACCTGGCTTATACCTGTGCTCACTGCTGGGTGTACAGTTATAAAATGGGGTAAGGAAACTGGTCACAGGTCTCACAACAGTGAACCAGAGCCCAGTACCTATCTGTACTGTGAGGTGAGCAGGTGCAACGGTGAGGTAATCACGTGCAATAGTGAGATGAGCAGGTGCGCCAGTGAAGTGAGCAGGTGCGACAGTGAAGTGAACAGGTGCGACAGTGAAGTGAACAGGTGCGACAGTGAGCAGGTGCAACAGTGAGGTGAGGAAACTTGGTCATAAGTCATGCCAGACATAGCAATTTAGCCTGGGACCTTCACGTGTCTAGAGAATGGCTTGTCTGGGGATGGGGGGTGACAGGCAAGATTGACAGACTTGATGTGATAGAGAAGATTTACAGGCCGGATGCGACAGGAGATTTACAGGTCAGATGTGACAGGAGATTTACAGGCCAGATGTGACAGAACGCACCACAACAAGTGCGTCATCTTGTGAACACTCTCACCATCTCTTTACCCACCTGTAATTTCTTCTCTGTAATCGACCTCTTGAGGTATTGTGGCGCCAGTCCTGCTGCGCTGGCCGGAAGTGGGGTTGATGAGAGGCTTATTAACTTATTATAGAACTCGAGTAGGAAGAAGAGGAAGAGGAAGGGTGAAATAATGCAGCTTGATTTCTTATATCGTTGACCTCGTTACACTGCGTGATTCTGTTTTCATTGCATTTTACAAACCCTCACACTGTTACATCTCATACTGCTACTGTTACATCTCATACTGTTACGCCTCATAGTGCTACTGTTACACCTAATACTGCTACTGTTACACCCCATACTGCCACTCATGCCTCATACCGCTACCCTTATACCTCGTACTAGTACTGTTACACCTAATACTGCTACTGTTACATCTCATACTGCTACTTTTACAACCCATACTGCCACTGTCATGCCTCATACCGCTACCCTTATACCTCGTACTAGTACTGTTACACCTAATACTGCTACTTTTACAACCCATACTGCCACTGTCACGCCTCATACCGCTGCTCTTATACCTCATACTGCCACTGTTACGCCTTATGCTGCTACTGTTACACCACATACACCCACTGTTACATCACATACACCCACTGTTTCACCACATACACCCATGTTACACCACATACACCCACTATTACACCACATACACCCACTATTACACCACATACACCCACTATTACACCACATACACACACTATTACACCACATACACACACTATTACACCACATACACCCACTGTCACACATACACCCATGTTACACCACATACTGCGTCTGTTACGCCTCATTTCACTAGGTTAAAAGATGTTATCCTACAGAATGTGACACATACCAGTCTACTAAAACGTCTGTACCTAATTTATATCAGGAGAACTAAGGCAATTTATAAACCTTTCTTGAAACCGCAAGAAAGATTTATAAATTGGTACCTCAGCTCTCAGGATTGTGCAGCGTTAGTACCCTGACTGCAGCCTCTTTGCACTCACAAGGGATATGCTGTGCAGCGTTAGTACCCTGACTGCAGCCTCTTTGCACTCACAAGGGATATGCTGTGCAGCGTTAGTACCCTGACTGCAGCCTCTTTGCACTCACAAGGGATATGCTGTGCAGCGTTAGTACCCTGACTGCAGCCTCTTTGCACTCACAAGGGATATGCTGTGCAGCGTTAGTACCCTGACTGCAGCCTCTTTGCACTCACAAGGGATATGCTGTGCAGCGTTAGTACCCTGACTGCAGCCTCTTTGCACTCACAAGGGATATGCTGTGCAGCGTTAGTACCCTGACTGCAGCCTCTTTGCACTCACAAGGGATATGCTGTGCAGCGTTAGTACCCTGACTGCAGCCTCTTTGCACTCACAAGGGATATGCTGTGCAGCGTTAGTACCCTGACTGCAGCCTCTTTGCACTCACAAGGGATATGCTGTGCAGCGTTAGTACCCTGACTGCAGCCTCTTTGCACTCACAAGGGATATGCTGTGCAGCGTTAGTACCCTGACTGCAGCCTCTTTGCACTCACAAGGGATATGCTATTAATATTGTTGGCTGCACCTGCAGGCTCATCAGCTGCATGTCTAGCCACCAAGACTGACCTTCCGGAACACCACGTCCCGTCACTTGTCCCCTAAGGCTGCCACCGACCACATTATTGCAGTCCATGCAGATACACACACAGGCAGGCGATGTAGGGCGCCTACACCTGCATACTAATACCTGGGAAAGTGAACCTGCTTCCAAAGAGGTGAGCTTAGATTAGCCTTAGAACCGTAAATCTACACTTATATATGATATGAGTGTGCGAATCTATACTTATATCTGATATGAGTGTGCGAATCTATACTTATATCTGATATGAGTGTGCGAATCTATACTTATATCTGATATGAGTGTGCGAATCTATACTTATATCTGATATGAGTGTGGGAATCTATACTTATATCTGATATGAGTGTGGGAATCTATACTTATATCTGATATGAGCAAGGAAGAGTGTCAGGTAGTAGGTGGGTTGACAACAACCATCCTGGGATGTACTAATACTCTTGAAGATTAAGACACATGTGCAACAGTTGAGTATCTTTATTGATGAAACGTTTCGCCTACACAGTAGGCTTCTTCAGTCAAATACAGAGGCAGCAGGTGTAGTGAAATAAATATGATGTAATCAGTCCATCAACCTTGGAACGATATATCGTTCCAGACCATGGAGCTGAACTCTTCTCCAGGCTGAGGGACTGACCACCTCAAATACTTTTTCTCCAAGGTTGATGGACTGATTACATAATCTTTATTTCATTACAACACCTGCTGCCTTTGTATTTGACTGAAGAAGTCTACTGTGTAGACGAAACGTTTCATCAATAAAGATACTCAACTGTTGCACATGCGTCTTAATCATCAACTTGTCAATATTTTATACCATTTCCAACTTATCATACTCTTGCTCGACTGTTTCAAGATTAAACCAAAAAAAAATCATTCTTTGAGTATCTCCGGGGCAATTTCTGGGTTTTTCTACATCTGAAGTGAATAATAATTTGTAGGTACGCATCTTTGGGCTTCTAATTGCAGTAGGATTTGGTTTAAACTTATTAGTATTGTCAGTGGGTGATGCAGTGTACTCTCGTGTCGTGTGTAAAACACGCACACACACACATACATACACACACACAGACACACACACACACAGACACACACACACACAAATACACACACACACACACAGAGGAGAGAGATTCAAGGTTGGTAAACATACATCCAGGGCGGTACTGCGCTCCTGTGAAATAGGTTTGAAATTGAAACCTGCTAATTATTTTGCACTCTGGCAGGGCTGGTGATCTTATTCTGTCCCATGAACACGCACAATGACAGGTTAGTCTTACAGACTACTGCATACATTCAATATACACGTACATTTACTTTTCTATGTCTCTTAGAAGGTCTTAATCCTGGGATATATCCTTGCCAACCCAGGTCTGGTATAAGTCAGGGCTGTGGGGAAGATAATTCATATAACAGACTTAAGATGGCATAGTATATTTCATCACATGATGTATTAAACAAACACAAATTAACAGTTACAGGCGCACCCAGTACACTGACAGCTCACCACCTAGGGGCACCCAGTACACTGACAGCTCACCACCTAGGGGCACCCAGTAAACTGACAACTCATCATCTAGGGGCACCCAGTACACTGACAACTCATCACCTAGGGGCACCCAGTACACTGACAGCTCACCACCTAGGGGCACCCAGTACACTGACAACACATCACCTAGGGGCACCTTGGGCAAGCACTAGAGTATATAGCACTTAATGGAACTTCACTTACACATGAGACTCCACATGTGAGGGATGGCGTCAGATATGAGGAAGGCAGAAAAATAAAACCAAATAAAACAATCAATGGATTTTCGAAGTTAAGAGCGAGGCAGAAGGTTGCTTAGCGAGGTTTAAAACCTATCTACTACACAAGGGTAATTAAGGTTCCATGTAACGTGTTCACCATCAGTCAAGAATACTTGAATACGTAAAGGTGTTAAGCTGTGTGTATACACACAGAGACACACCTCTCAGTGAACCAGAAGCCTCAACAATGGCACACTTGTGCAACATTTTGGAATCTTTATTGAGGAAACGTTTCGCCATACAGTGGCTTCATCAGTCCAATACAAAGAAGAACTGTGGAAATAGAGGAGTTTGAAGTAATCAGTCCCTTAGCCTGGAATCGATGTGTTCAAGATTAATGGACTGTACACATCAGTTCCAGGCTGAGGGACTGATTACCTCAAACTCCTCCTATATTTCCACCATTTTTCTTTGTATTGGACTGAAGATACCACCGTGTGGCGAAACGTTTCCTCAGTAAAGATTCCAAAATGTTGCACAAGTGTCATTCTTCAACTTGTCGGTTTTCTAAACCATTTATCACTAGCAGAAGCCGCCTTATGTAGGTCACGTTTGTCAGGAAACAGGACAAGTGTTTCCTGACGCTGGTCTTAGTCATATGATGACCCGCAGCTGGAGCTTTTGGTCATCTGACCGAGGCCTTCCACTGGCTTACCAGTAGTCCCCTTTAAAATTCATGGCTGTGATTAAACACTACCATACTATACCTCCTGGGCGACTCACACGGTGTCCCAGCCTTCACCTTGTCGCCCCTGACCACGTGCCTTGCCATGGAAAGCCAAGCCTAGAAGCCAGCCACTTGAACCGGTTCTCCCTGGTTCAAGTACCCTTTTGTGTAATCTCAAGCATTATTAACTGGAACAATGCTAGTGCTTGTGGTAGGTGTGTGATGGAACAATCCTAGTGCTTGTGGTAGGTGTGTGTGATGGAACAATCCTAGTGCTTGTGGTAGGTGTGTGTGATGGAACAATCCTAGTGCTTGTGGTAGGTGTGTGCTGGAACAATCCTAGTGCTTGTGGTAGGTGTGTGTGCTGGAACAATCCTTGTGCTTGTGGTAGGTGTGTGCTGGAACAATCCTAGTGCTTGTGGTAGGTGTGTGTGTGCTGGAACAATCCTAGTGCTTGTGGTAGGTGTGTGCTGAACAATCCTAGTGCTTGTGGTAGGTGTGTGTATGCTGGAACAATCCTAGTGCTTGTGGTAGGTGTGTGTATGCTGGAACAATCCTAGTGCTTGTGGTAGGTGTGTGCTGAACAATCCTAGTGCTTGTGGTAGGTGTGTATGCTGGAACAATCCTAGTGCTTGTGGCAGGTGTGTATGCTGGAACAATCCTAGTGCTTGTGGTAGGTGTGTATGCTGGAACAATCCTAGTGCTTGTGGTAGGTGTGTGCTGGAACAATCCTAGTGCTTGTGGTAGGTGTGTATGCTGGAACAATCCTAGTGCTTGTGGTAGGTGTGTGCTGGAACAATCCTAGTGCTTGTGGTAGGTGTGTGCTGGAACAATCCTAGTGCTTGTGGTAGGTGTGTATGCTGGAACAATCATAGTGCTTGTGGTAGGTGTATGCTGAACAATCCTAGTGCTTGTGGTAGGTGTGTGCTGGAACAATCCTAGTGCTTGTGGTAGGTGTGTATGCTGGAACAATCCTAGTGCTTGTGGTAGGTGTGTGTGCTGGAACAATCCTAGTGCTTGTGGTAGGTGTGTATGCTGGAACAATCCTAGTGCTTGTGGTAGGTGTGTGTGCTGGAACAATCCTAGTGCTTGTGGTAGGTGTGTGCTGGAACAATCCTAGTGTTTGTGGTAGGTGTGTGCTGGAACAATCCTAGTGCTTGTGGTAGGTGTGTGCTGGAACAATCCTAGTGCTTGTGGTAGGTGTGTGTGCTGGAACAATCCTAGTGCTTGTGGTAGGTGTGTGTGTGCTGGAACAATCCTAGTGCTTGTGGTAGGTGTGTGTGCTGGAACAATCCTAGTGCTTGTGGTAGGTGTGTGTGCTGGAACAATCCTAGTGCTTGTGGTAGGTGTGTGCTGAACAATCCTAGTGCTTGTGGTAGGTGTGTGTATGCTGGAACAATCCTAGTGCTTGTGGTAGGTGTGTGTATGCTGGAACAATCCTAGTGCTTGTGGTACCTTATACCTTTGATATACCTTTGAAGAGTTTCGAGAGTTTATCTACTCTCTGAGCCATGCCATGGGCCAGGCTCGTCTGGTGCTTGCCTGGTCAACCAGGCTGTTGCTGCTGGAGGCCCGCTGCCCCACATATCCATCACAGCCTGGTTGATCTGGCACCTGGTGAGATACTTGTAAAGTTTCCTCTTGAAGGCTTCTACACTGGTTCCAGTCGTGTTTCGGATATCTTCTGGTAAGATGTTGAATAGTCTGGGACCCCGGATGTTAATACAGTGCTCCCGTATTGTCCCCACCGCACCCCTGCTCCTCACTGGGTTTATTTTACACTTTCTCCCATATCTCTCACTCCAGTATGTTGTTATGGCAGTGTGCAGATTTGGGACCAGGCCCTCAAGTACTTTCCAAGTATATATTATCATGTATCTCTCTCTCCTCCGCTCCAATGAGTACATGTTCAAGACTTGGTAGGTGTGTGTGCTGGAACAATCCTAGTGCTTGTGGTAGGTGTGTGATGGAACAATCCTAGTGCTTGTGGTACGTGTGTGATGGAACAATCCTAGTGCTTGTGGTAGGTGTGTGTGTGTGCTGGAACAATCCTAGTGCTTGTGGTAGGTGTGTGTGTGTGCTGGAACAATCCTAGTGCTTGTGGTAGGTGTGTGTGATTCAGTGTAGTATGTGTGACGAGGCAGTGTGGGTGTGGTGTTCCCCACAAGGTCACGTGTTACACTTGGCCTCCTCAATATGCACATCTCTTTTTGCTGCCAAAACATCACGTTATATATACCGAGACTTGTGTATCTCAGTGTATACATACTGAGGGGTGTGTATCTCAGTGTATACATACTGAGCGGTGTGTATCTCAGTGTATACATACTAAGCGGTGTGTATCTCAGTGCATACATACTGAGGGGTGTGTAGCTCAGTGTATATATACTGAGGGGTGTGTAGCTCAGTGTATATATACTGAGGGGTGTGTATCGGTGTATACGTACAGATAGGTGTGTATCTCAATGTATACATGCTGATGGGTGTGTATCTCAGTGTATACATGCTGATGGGTGTGTATCAGTGTATACATACCAATGAGTGTGTATCACATGAAGAGGTGTATGTCAGTGTATACATACTGAGAGGTGTGTATCAGACTGAGAGGTGTGTATACACACTGAGAGGTGTGTATACACACTGAGAGGTGTGTATACACACTGAGAGGTGTGTATACACACTGAGAGGTGTGTATACACACTGAGAGGTGTGTATACACACTGAGAGGTGTGTATACACACTGAGAGGTGTGTATACACACTGAGAGGTGTGTATCAGACTGAGAGGTGTGTATCAGACTGAGAGGTGAGTATACACACTGAGAGGTGTGTATCAGACTGAGAGGTGTGTATCAGACTGAGAGGTGTGTATACACACTGAGAGATGTGTATCAGACTGAGAGGTGTGTATACACACTGAGAGGTGTGTATCAGACTGAGAGGTGTGTATACACACTGAGAGATGTGTATCAGACTGAGAGGTGTGTATACACACTGAGAGATGTGTATCAGACTGAGAGGTGTGTATCAGACTGAGAGGTGTGTATCAGACTGAGAGGTGTGTATACACACTGAGAGATGTGTATCAGACTGAGAGGTGTGTATACACACTGATAGGTGTGTATCAGACTGAGAGGTGTGTATCAGACTGAGAGGTGTGTATCAGACTGAGAGGTGTGTGTACACACTGAGAGGTGTGTATCAGACTGAGAGGTGTGTATCAGACTGAGAGGTGTGTATACACACTGAGAGGTGTGTATCAGACTGAGAGGTGTGTATCAGACTGAGAGGTGTGTATACACACTGAGAGGTGTGTATCAGACTGAGAGGTGCGTATACACACTGAGAGGTGTGTATCAGACTGAGAGGTGAGTATACACACTGAGAGGTGTGTATCAGACTGAGAGGTGTGTATACACACTGAGAGGTGTGTATCAGACTGAGAGGTGAGTATACACACTGAGAGGTGTGTATCAGACTGAGAGGTGTGTATACACACTGAGAGGTGTGTATCAGACTGAGAGGTGAGTATACACACTGAGAGTGTGTATCAGACTGAGAGGTGGTATACACACTGAGAGGTGTGTATCAGACTGAGAGGTGAGTATACACACTGAGAGGTGTGTATCAGACTGAAGGTGTGTATACACACTGAGAGGTGTGTATCAGACTGAGAGGTGTACATCTCAGGTATTGTGTCTCCTTGTCCCTATGGTCTCCATAACCCTTGGGTCACAGTGTCTCTAAGAGCTTTTAAGGCATTTTCGGGATTCATTGTCTCCGCCTCGTCCCTCAGACGTCTAGACAACCTCCTCCATCTTGGTGCTGACTTACAACCTCCTCCATCTTGGTGCTGACTTAAAACCTTCTCCATCTTGGTGCTGACTTAAAACCTACTCCATCTTGGTGCTGACTTAAAACCTCCTCCATCTTGCTGCTGACTTACAACCTCCTCCATCTTGGTTCTGACTTACAACCTCCTCCATCTTGGTGCTGACTTACAACCTCCTCCATCTTGGTGCTGACTTAAAACCTTCTCCATCTTGGTGCTGACTTAAAACCTTCTCCATCTTGGTGCTGACTTACAACCTCCTCCATCTTGCTGCTGACTTACAACCTCCTCCATCTTGGTGCTGACTTAAAACCTTCTCCATCTTGGTGCTGACTTAAAACCTTCTCCATCTTGGTGCTGACTTAAAACCTACTCCATCTTGGTGCTGACTTACAACCTCCTCCATCTTGGTGCTGACTTACAACCTCTTCCATCTTGGTGCTGACTTACAACCTCCTCCATCTTGGTGCTGACTTACAACCTCCTCCATCTTGGTGCTGACTTACAACCTCCTCCATCTTGGTGCTGACTTACAACCTCCTCCATCTTGGTGCTGACTTACAACCTCCTCCATCTTGGTGCTGACTTACAACCTCCCAGTGTAGTAATATTATAAGTTGTAGGAGAACTAGTAATAGGCAGAATAAGGTGGATAGTGGAAAGCTAGTGACACTAGATGACAAGGACAGTAATAGGTATAGTGGAAAACAGAGATGAGCAGGAAGGGTAAAGAAAGGAGGGTCTCTAAATATATATTACACCAATAGTCGTAGTGCTAGGAATAAGATGGACGAGTTGAGATTAGTTGCAAGTACGGGTAATATTGATGTTTTGCAATAACTGAGACATGGTTTAATATGAAAAATCGGGACATGCCTGCCGAATGTCACATTCAGGGTTTTAAATTGTTCCAAGTAGACAGAAGTATCGGGAAAGGGTGGGGTGGCACTCTATGTCCGTGATCATTTAAATTGTTGCATAAAAACGGTATAAAGTCTGAATTAACACATACAGAGTCTGTCTGGATAAATTTTCAGAGGGGTGTGAAAAATTGATTTTAGGCGTGATTTACCGTCCTCCAAACTTAGATAGGGAACAAGGGAGACTACTTTGGGAGGAAATTGTTAAGGCCACAAGACACGATAACGTAGTAATTCTAGGGGACTTTAACTTTAGTCAGATTGATTGGAATTTCATGACAGGGAATTTAGAATCTAACGACTTTTTAGAAGTAGTTCAGGATTGCTTTTTGAAGCAGTTTGTAACAGAACCTACAGGAAATAACCTACTTGACTTGGTTCTGGCAAGCAAGAAACCCTTGTTAATAATTTAGAAATTACAGAGGAACTCGGCTCAAGCGACCACAAGTCAATTACCTTTAGCATTAAATGGATGTATGATAGTAGGGATAATTCAGTAATGGTCCCAGATTTTCGCTTAGCAGATTATAATGGACTTAGAGAACACTTATCAACTGTGGACTGGGGTGAAGAAGAGGTATCAATATGACAGTTTTCTTAACACTATACAGGCTGCCCAAAGAACATTTATCCCGTATAAAGAAATTAGATCAAGTAGAAATGACCCAAAATGGATGAATAATAGGCTCAAATATCTTTTAGGGCAGAAGAAAGGAATTTATAGGCGCATAAAAAGAGGTGAGGGTCATCTTATAAATCAGTATACTGACATTAAGAGGGACGTTAAAAAGGGAATAAGAAAATCTAAACGGGACTATGAAATTAAAGTTGCTAGGGATTCAAAAACTAACCCAAAAAGTTTTTCCAGGTTTATAGAACAAAAGTTAGGGATAAGATAGGTCCCTTAAAAATAACTTTGGGCATCTTACTGACAAGGAGAATGATATGTGCTCTATTTTTAATAATTATTTTCTCTCGGTTTTCACACAGGGAAGACATTAATAATATCCCAGTAATTAATTTTTACAGAGGCCCAGAAGAAGATAAATTATGTAATATCACAGTCACTAGCGAAATGATTATGAAACAGCTGGACCGACTGAAACAAAATAAATCGCCGGGTCCTGATGAGCTTTTTTCAAGGGTTCTTAAGGAATGCAAAATGGAACTCTGTGAACCAATATCTAACATTTTTAATTTATCTCTTCAAACAGGTGTAGTGTCTGATATGTGGAAGATGGCTAATGTAATTCCTATTTTTAAAGCAGGGGACAAGTCACTACCGTCAAACTACCGCCCAATAAGCCCGACCTCAATTGTAGGCAAATTACTAGAGTCAATTATAGCTGATATTATTAGAAGCCATCTAGATAACCATAATTTGATTAATGATACCCAGCATGGATTCACGAGGGCCGTTCCTGCCTATCTAATTTATTAACCTTCTTCAGTAAAGCTTTTGAGGCTGTTGATCACGATAAAGAATTCGATATTGTTTATTTAGACTTTAGTAAGGCTTTTGATAAGTACCCACCAGAACTGTTAAAAGAAAGTGGCAGCTCATGGCATTGGGGGAAAAAGTGCTGTCATGGATCGAGTCATGGCTCACCAATAAGGAAGCAGAGAGTGTGCATAAATGGGGTTAAATCCGAATGGGGACTTGTAACAAGTGGTGTTCCACAGGGATCAGTCTTAGGCCCATTGTTATTTATAATATATATCAATGACCTTGATGAGGGAATTACTAGTGATATGAGCAAATTCGCCGACGACACGAAGATAGGTAGGATAATTGATTCAAACATAGATGTCTAGAACTTCAGGAAGATTTAGACAAACTTAATTCGTGGTCAGAAAAGTGGCAGATGCAGTTCAATGTAGATAAATGCAAGGTTCTGAAGCTCGGGAGTGTCCATAACCCAAGCACTTATAAGTTAAATAACGTAGAACTTAGCCATACAGATTGCGAAGGACTTGGGGGTGATGGTAAGCAGCAACCTTAAACCAAGACAGCAATGCCTAAGCGTACGTAATAAAAGGGAAATAGATTACTGGGATTTATATCAAGAAGTGTTAGCAACAGAAGTCAGAAGGTTATATTACAACTTTATACATCATTAGTAAGGCCTCACCTAGATTACGCAGCTCAGTTCTGGTCTCCATATTACAGAATGGACTAATTCGTTAGAAAACATTCAGCGTAGAATGACTAAATTAATACATAGCATTAGAAATCTTCCTTACGAAGAAAGATTGAAGACCCTAAAATTACATTCACTTGTAAGACGTAGAATGAGGGGAGACATGATCGAAGGTATACAAGTGGAAAATGGAAGTATTAACAAGGGGATATAAATAAGGTCTTGAGGATATCTCTCCAAGAGAGAACCCGCAATAATGGATTCAAGTTAGATAAGTTTAGATTTAGAAAGGATATAGGAAAGTATTGGTTTGGAAATAGGGTAGTTGATGAGGTGGAACAGTCTGCCTAGTAGGGTTATTGAAGCTAGGACCTTGGGTAGTTTCAAATTTAGGTTGGATAAATTCATGAGTGAGGGTTGGATTTGAGTGGGACTCGCGCATGAGTGGGTAAATTTAAAGCTTATTTCTTGGGTAGCTTTGAAAATTGGGTTGAGCAAATATTCTGTTAGTGGGACGGATTGTGAAGGACCTGCCTAGTATGGGCCAACAGGCCTGCTGCAGTGTTCCTCCTTTCTTATGTTCTTATGTTCTTATGTTCCTCCATCTTGGTGCTGGGTTAGAGACCAAGTCAAACGCGTTCCTAATTCTTGTTTGTACCATTATGTGTGGCTGTTTGTTTTCAGTGTCACATGCAGTGTGACTGTTCAGTGTACATCCAGTGTAACTGTTCAGTGTCACATGCAGTGTAACTTTTTCAGTGTCACATGCAGTGTGACTATGTTCAGTGTCACATGCAGTGTAACTGTTCAGTGTCACATGCAGTGTAACTGTTTTCAGTGTCACATGCAGTGTGACTGTTTTCAGTGTCACATGCAGTGTGACTGTTTTCAGTGTCACATGCAGTGTAACTGTTCAGTGTCACATGCAGTGTAACTGTTCAGTGTCACATGCAGTGTAACTGTTTTCAGTGTCACATGCAGTGTGACTGTTTTCAGTGTCACATGCAGTGTAACTGTTTTCAGTGTCACATGCAGTGTAACTGTGTTCAGTGTCACATGCAGTGTAACTGTGTTCATGTCACATGCAGTGTAACTGTGTTCAGTGTCACATGCAGTGTAACTGTTCAGTGTCACATGCAGTGTAACTGTTCAGTGTCACATGCAGTGTGACTGTTTTCAGTGTCACATGCAGTGTGACTGTTTTCAGTGTCACATTCAGTGTAACTGTTTTCAGTGTCACATGCAGTGTAACTGTGTTCAGTGTCACATGCAGTGTAACTGTGTTCAGTGTCACATGCAGTGTAACTGTGTTCAGTGTCACACAGTGTACTGTTTTCAGTGTCACATGCAGTGTAACTGTTTTTAGTGTCACATTCAGTGTAACTGTTTTCAGTGTCACATCAGTGTGACTGTTTTCAGTTCACATGCAGTGTAACTGTGTTCCCGTGTCACATGCAGTGTAACTGTGTTCAGTGTCACATGCAGTGTAACTGTGTTCATGTCACATGCAGTGTAACTGTGTTCAGTGTCACATGCAGTGTAACTGTTTCAGTGTCACACTGAACTGTTAGTGTCACATGCATGTAACTGTTCAGTGTCACATTATTAACTTTCAGTGTCACACATTAACTTGTTCATGAATAGTGTAACTGTGTTCAGTGTCACATGTAGTGTAACTGTGTTCAGTGTCACATGCAGTGTGACTGTGTTCAGTGTACATGGAGTGTGACTGTGTTCAGTGTCACATGCAGTGTGACTGTGTTCAGTGTCACATGCAGTGTGACTGTGTTGGTACATGCAGTGTGACTGTGTTCATGTCACCAGTGTGACTGTGTTGATGTACATGCAGTGTGACTGTTTTCAGTGTCACATGCGTGTGACTGTTTTTCCCGTTACATGCAGTGTGACTTTTTAGTGTCCTGCATTCTGTTCAGTGTCACATGCAGTGTAACTGTGTTCAGTGTACATGCAGTGTGACTGTGTTCAGTGTCACATGCAGTGAACTGTTCAGTGTCACATGCAGTGTGACTGTTTTCAGTGTCACTCAGTTCTGTTTTCAATGTCACATTCAGTGTAACTTTTTCAGTGTCACATGCAGTGTGACTGTTTTCAGTGTCACATGCAGTGTAACTGTTCAGTGTCACATGCAGTGTAACTGTGTTCAGTGTCACATGCAGTGAACTGGGGTTCAGTGTCAGGTGTAACTGTTCATGTCACATGCAGTGTAACTGTGTTCATTCACATGCAGTGTGACTGTGTTATGTCACATGCAGTTAATGTTCAGTGTCACATGCAGTGTAACTGTGTTCAGTGTCAATGTAGTGTAACTGTTCAGTGTACATGTAGTGTAACTTTTAGTGTAATCAGTGTGATTTTCAGTTACATCAGTTGGCTGTGTTCAGTGTCACATGCAGTGTGACTGTGTTCAGTGTCACATGCAGTGTAACTGTGTTCAGTGTCACATGCAGTGTAACTGTGTTCAGTGTCACATGCAGTGTAACTGTTCAGTGTCACATGCAGTGTGACTGTTCAGTGTCACATCAGTGTGACTGTGTTCAGTGTCACATGCAGTGTGACTGTTCAGTGTCACATGCAGTGTGACTGTGTTCAGTGTCACATGTAGTGTAACTGTGTTCAGTGTCACATCAGTGTGACTGTGTTATTCTTGCATTGTGGTTTTTTTTAATCACCTTCATTTACCTTTCTTCGTCTTACAAGTTAATGTAATTTTGGGTCTTTAGTCTTTCTTCTACAGAAAATTTCAAATTATGTATTAAAAAGGCAATTAATACATAGCTTTAAAAATCTTCCGTATGAAGAAAATTGAAGACCCTTAAATTACTTTCCCTTGTAAGATAAATAGGAAAATATCAAATACAAGTGGAAAATGGTATTAACAAGGGGATATAAAAAAGGTCTTGAGGATATTTTCAAGAAGGGCCCCAATAATGGATTTAAATTAGATAAGTTTAGATTTAGAAAAGGGTATAGGAAATATTGGTTTAAAAGGGAGTTATGATGGGAAAAGTCTCCTAGTAGGTTATTGAAGCAAGGACCTTGGGTAGTTTTTAAAAATTTAGGGTTTGGGTAAGTTAATGAGTGAGAGGGATTGGTTTAGTGGGGCTCCACTGGGGAATAGAATTATCAAAACTTATTTCTTGGATACATTGAAAAAAGGGTTGACAAATATTCTGTTAGTGGGATGGATTGTGAAGGACTTGCCTAGTTTGGGCCAACAAGCCTGCTGCAGTGTTCCTCAACATAAAAACATAAAAAAGGAAAAACTCAAAGGGAAAGATGGCTATTGGCGGTCCTTCATTCCATCCACTAACTAATTTTTTAACACAATCTTCAATGCTAAAAAAATAATTCTATTTACTCATTCAACCAAAACCCCTCTCACTCCCTTTTATTCTTTATACACTGTTAAAACTATTTTTAGAGTCACATCATAGCAAGTATGGGTTCTGCCCTTTTCCCCATGTTATCCCGACCTGCTTTGGCTGTTGTGTGTGTGGGTGTGTGTGTGTGTGTGGGTGTGGGTG
>WNWK01032899.1:0-21557 GCA_009830355.1 Cherax destructor
CTGATATATAAGATGACCCTCACCTCTTTTGATGCGCCTATTATTACAAAAAATAAGCATTTGTAATAAACGACTGTTTGGGATACTAAGTAAAATCTCATTTTCAGATATTTATTATATATATTATATTATTAATATAAAACATATAATCTGAATAAAATCATAAATCAATAATCTGTGTTAAAACATATTTACACAAAATCACAGTACAAGATCAAAGTCACAAGTAAAATCAAATACTTAGTGCAGTGTCAAGTCGCTGCCGTCATCGTGTCACACAGGACACTACCACACTTGTCATGATACTCCTTCTCCACCGTGTCCTCAGACACCCTTATCTCTTCTTATGGCACGCTACGGGGTTCCACGACACCTGATCTCCCTGTACCATAAGACTCCATCGCTGTGTCACACGACACCTTCTCTGTGCCACATGGCCCGCCCCCTGCATCATGAACCCATCTCTAATAAAGCCTTTGCACGCGTTATGACACACACCAAATACAGACTCTTAACTTGTGGGTCCACCGTCACAAACTCTCTGGATGCCACTGAATACCTGACACTCGGGTAACAATACCAGTGTCACACCAAACACATCACCAGTGTCACACAAGACACCATAACATATCAGTGTCACACAAGGCACCTCATAACATAGTGTCACACAAGACACCTCAGGTACATAATTTCAGGTACAATAGTCTATTTTCAGGTACATATCGAGGTACGATGAAAGCCAGTATGATGAATAAGCTAGTAGATTCTGGTGACCAGACTTGCTCCTCTCCTCATTACAGTGTCCTCATATCAAGCAGGAAGAGAACACCAACACTGTACTTGGCCTTGCAAACATCACAAGTACAAAGCTGCTTTTGAGTAACACGATCTAGAGAGGATAGAGCTTCCAGTTCTCTCAGCACTGGAGTACTGTAGACCTGTCACCAGCACCACACTGCGAAAGTCTGCAACTCTCAAGCAGGTCTGCCTGGCGAACTCCAGTAGTGTATCAGGGAGCTGGTGAACTCTCCAGTGTTGAATAGGGGAGAGTCTCGTTGACACTCCCTAGGTGTATCAGGGAGCTGGTGAACTCTCCAGTGTTGTGTATAGGAGAGTCTTGTTAGCACTGTCAGTCAAGCCGGCCCGGCAGTCAAACATCAGGTCTGATGACGTAACCCCTTGACTGCCGGCCGGTAACTACCTAACTCCCATTGTTAGGTAGGGGGCCTATCTTATTTCTAACTTTTGTTCTATAAACCTGGAAAAAACTTTTTGGGTTAGTTTTTGAATCCCTAGCAACTTTAATTTCATAGTCCCGTTTAGCTTTTCTTATCCCCTTCTTAACATCCCTCTTAATGTCAGTATACTGATTTATAAGATGACCCTCACCTCTTTTGATGCGCCTATAAATTCCTTTCTTCTTCCCTAAAAGATATTTGAGCCTATTATTCATCCATTTTGGGTCATTTCTACTTGATCTAATTTCTTTATACGGGATAAATGTTCTTTGGGCAGCCTGTACGTATAGTGTTAAGAAAACTGTCATATTGATAGCTCTCTTCGTTACCCCAGTCCACAGATGATAAAGTGTTCTCTAAGCCCTTTGTAATCTGCTAAGCAAAAATCTGGAACCGTTACTAAATTATCCCAACTATCATACATCCATTCAATGCTAAAGGTAATTGAATTGTGGTCGCTTGTGCCGAGTTCCTCTGTAATTTCTAAATTAATAACAAGGGTTTCCTTGTTTGCCAGAATCAAATCAAGTGGCTCTGGTGGTCTGGTGGTTAAAGCTCTCGCTTCACACGGCGAAGGCCTGGGTTCGATTCCCAGCCAGGGCAGAAACATTAGGCGTGTTTCTTTACATAAGAACATAAGAATGGAGGAACACTGCAGAAGGCCTACTGGCCCATACAAGACAGGTCCTTATCAAAACCACCACTACCTAAGAATTTATTCCCGTACTCACGACACCAATCAAACCCACCCCTCCACTCATATATTTGTCCAATCTCTTTTAAAGCCACCCAAGGTCCTAGCCTCTATCACCCTACTCGGAAGTTGTTCCGCATCACAACTCTGTTCGAAAACCAGTACTTGCCTATGTCCTTTCTAAATCTAAATTTATCCAATTTAAATCCATTATTTCTGGTTCTTACTTGGTTCGATATCCTCAGTATTTTATTAATATCTCCTTTGTTTATGCCCATCATCCACTTGTACACCTCGATGATATCTCCCCTCATTCTACGTTTTCTCCAGAGTGGAGATTCAACGCTCTAAGTCTATCTTTATACGGGAGATTTCTTATACTGTAAATCATTTTAGTCATTCTTCTTTGTATGTTCTCCAATGAATCTATATCCATCCTTTTAGTAAGGAGACCAAAACTGAGCTGCATAATCCAAATGAGGTCTCACTAGTGATGTATAGAGCTGTAAAATAATTTTGGACTTCTGTTGCTTATACTTCTTGAAATAAATCTAGTAATCTGTTAGCCTTATTCGCACACTTAGGCACTGTTGTCTTGGCTTTAGATTCCTGCTTACCATGACTCCCAAGTCTTTTCACATTCTGTATGATCAAGCTCTACTTCACCTAGTTTATAAATTCGAGGATATTTTCATTACCAAGGACTAGTACCTTACACTTGTCCACATTGAACTTCATCTGCCACTTTTCCAGACCAAGACATTAATTTGTCCAAATCCTCCTGGAGTTCACTGGTATCCTCCTCAGAATGAATCATACGGCTATTTTTGTATAATCAGCAAATTTACTCATGTCTTAATTCCTTTATCAAGGTCATTTATGTAAATTATGAACAACAATGGGCCTAAAACTGATCCTTGTGGAAGCCACTAGTGACTAATCCCCATTCAGATTTGACCCCATTAATGGAAACTCTCTGCTTTCTATTGGTAAGCCATGCCTCTATCCATGCTAGAACTTTACCTCCATACCATGAGCTGCCACCTTTCTTAAGAGTCTCTTGTGAGGTACTCTATCGAAGGCCTTACGAAATCCAAGTAAACTATATCATATTCTTTATCACTGTCTACTGCCTCAAATGTTTTATTGAAAACGTCAGTAAATTTGTCAGGCAGGAACGACCTCTCGTGAACCCATGCTGAGATTCATTAATCAAATTATGTTCTTCAAAGTGACTTCTAATAATATCAGCTATAATTGATTCTAATAATTTGCCTACTATAGATGTGAGGCTTATTGGACGGTAATTTGATGGAATTGACTTATCCCCTGATTTGAATATAGGAACTACATTAGCTATCTTCCACATCTCTGGCATAACACCAGTTAGGATGGAGTATTAAACACATTCGTTAATGGCTGACTAAGTTCCATCTTGCATTCTTTAAGTACCCTGGAAAAAAACTCGTCTGGTCCGGGGACTTATTTTGCTTCAGTTTATCTATCTGTTTGATAACCATGTCCCTCGTGACAGTAATATTAGTTAACTTGAATTCTTCAGTAACTGAATAATTGTTAATTTCTGGAATCTCATTTACGTCTTCTTTGTAAAGACTGACAAAAAATAGTCATTAAATAGAGACACATTTCCAGTTCGTTATCCGTCAGCTGTCCATTCCCAATTTTCAGAGGTCCTACCTTTTCCTCACCTTCGTCCTATACACTTGAAAAAAACCCTTTTTGGGTTAGTCTTTGATTCATGAGCAACCTTAATCTCATAGTCACGTTTAGCCTTTCTAATCCCCTTTTTTACTTCTCTTTTCAACTGAACATATTGGTCAATAAGGTTAACATCTCCCCTTTTTATGCGCCTATAAATTCCTCTTTTCTCCCCTAATAGATGTTTTAGCCTCCTGTTAAATCATTTGGGATCGTTATTATTTGACCTAAATTCTCTCTGGGAATAAATATACTCTGTCACGTTGTACATTATTGAAAAAAATCATAAACGCAGATCCCATTGTTCGTTAGCTAGATTACCCAAGTCGAATTAGACAGGTGTTCTCTAAGTCCAATATAGTTGGCAGAACGAAAATCATTAACTTTTACTGTATTATCCCTATTCTCGTCTCCCAGGTAATATTAAAAGTAATGGATTTGTGATCACTGCAAACTCTTCAGTGATCTCCAGATTATTTACAAGGGTTTCTTTATTTGACAAGACTAGGTCGAGCAAATTATTACCTCTGGTGAGGCTCTGTCACACATGCTTCAAAAAACAGTCCTGAACTACTTCCATAAAGTCACTGGACTCCAGATTCAGTCAAGAAGTCCAGTCAATTTGAGTAAAGTTAAAATCCCCTACCAACACAACGTTATTGTGTGCTAAAAGCCCTAAAATTTCGTCCCAAAGAAGTCTCCCTCTATCGTGATCCAAGCCTGGAGGTCGGTATATTACACCTACAATCAGTTTTTCTTGACCTTCTAGAAACTCTACCCAAACAGATTCTGTTAATGATCCATCTATTTTTATGCCTGTTTTTATGCAGCAATTTATATTTTCTCATATATATAGCAACTCCACCCCTTTCCCATTATATCTTTCTACATGGAACAACTTAAACCCCTGAATATGACACTCAGCAATCATATCCACTCTTGGTATTATACCATGTTTCAGTTATTGCAATGACATCAAGTTCCCAGCACATGCTACCAAACGTAATTTGTTAATTTTATTTCTGGCGTGACAGTTAGTGTAAAATACATTGAGATGTATCTTCTTGTGAACCTTTTTCATATTCAGCTTTTGTTTTACACAAATTCTGTTACTATTATTACCCTGTGTTACTCGATTACTGTTATTGTTAAGATTTATGATATCAAAGCCTGAATCAATATTTTGACCTCATTATTCACCATTCCTAAACCCATACCTCTAACTAATCCTAGTTTAAAGCCTAACAACATCCTCAACTGAGCTGAGAAAATTCTACACCTGCACTGGATAAGTGAACCCCATCCCTGGCATACATGTCATTTCGGCCATAGAATTGGTCCCAGTTGTCAATGAATGGGACTGCATTATCCTTACGGTGTTTGTCGCCAGCAATTTATCCATCGCTCTGGACAGCCATTCATTCCAACACCCCTTCTTGGCAAAATGCCACATATAACAGGGCGCCCCTTCTTCCTAATTATGTCTATTGCTGTCCTGTACCTTCTTAACTAAATCCTCACTTCTACGCTTGCCTACATCATTGCCTCCAGCCTGAGGCAGATAATAGGATTGATCCCATTACCGTTCATGATGTTGTCAAGCCGCTAACAATATCCTCATCCCAGCCCCAGGAAAGCAAACCCTCTGTCTCCTACTCTTATCCTTCAAGCAGAAGCCTATCCATATACCTAACCTGGCTATCTCCAACAACAATGTTTTTCCTCCCTTGGTGTCGTTCGTCGTGACGTTCCCAGTAGTCGACTCACATTCATCAGGTAGCACGGAGAAGGCATTCGATGTTTCCAACAGTTTCCACAGCAGTCTCTTTCTTCTTCCGTTTCTATCTCTCCATTCGTTTTTGATCTTCAACTTCGTTCCATGAAGCCGGCCCTCCCCAGGTTCCCTTCTTGACCTGAGGACTCACAACAGGAGGACTACTACGAATCCTCTTGTTTTCCTCCGTCAACCGCCGACTCAAGCCGCTACCCTCAATTCCTCCTTAACCCTTTACCGGGCACTCCTAGGAAAATACGAATTTCAAAATATATTCTATGAGTGGATAGAGTATCTCAGTGTAAGGGAAATGAGGCCATATAAATGGAATTCTGAAAAAAATTTGCGCAATTGCCAATATTGAAGACCCTATATATGGTCCTCGGTAAAGGGTGTCAAAATCTGAATTTCAAATTTGCAATTGTTAATAAAACCAATAAGTATTTTTCTATTTTATTATACAAAATAGACAATATCAAAAACATAAATGGAACTTGTTTCCAAACATTGTGTAAGTATAAAAAAAAAATAAAAATGAACCAAAAGAGCAACATGGGCACATTGCAAAGAAAAAAACATTCAAATCCCATATTCTGAATTTCCTGAGAAAGAACAATCATTCTAGATCACTAATTCCTATAATGAAAAGGCTGTGAAGCAATTTTTGTCCTTCTTGATGCATAGATTTACTTTGCATTGGTACAGAAAAATGCAGGAATTGACATGATTTTGTTTGTGCTGCAATACTTGCATGAAAGTGTCTTCCTAGTGCTGGCCAGTGAGCTAGCATTTTATCAAACCTCACACTGTCATCAGGCCTTTCTGCACGTTGGTTTTGACTGGAGATGGCACTTAAGGTTGACAAACTATTATCATCAGTGCTACCAGTTGGAATTACTTGATGAACTTGTTCTCATGTTGCTCGTCTAAACTTTTGTCCTTTGGATCTTGCACTGACAGAATTTCAAGCCTGAATTGCTTCAGTGGTATGCATTTGGTGTTTAGTGACGACAATCCGGCAGTAAAGAAGCCATGCATTCACAACAGCAAGATCAAGAACATAGGCAAAAAGCCGCATGTACCAACGTTTAGGATTTCATAGGTGTTTTGTACATATGTACCAACATGTTACTTTTGTCAATACCTCCCATGTGTGCATTATAGTTCTTGATGACTGCAGGGCACTGGAAGTTGTCTTTAGTCTTAGATTCCTTGTTATATCTTTCAATAGAGTCACAGGTTCCCTCCCACATCATTCGTCACTAAAGTCACAGCTTTGTTGTCCTTCCATTAAACAAGGATACCATCATTTGTTTTGAAGTCAAAAGTGCCCCTGGGCACTATGTTCTTTTCCATTTGTTTGACAGGCATCAGTTCTGGCTTACCACATCTATTTTCACGTACTGTTCCAGTGTATCTGGTCTGGTGGCTTGAGCTCTCGCTTCACACACGGAGGGCCCGGGTTCGATTCCCGGCGGGTGGAAACTTTGCGTGTTCCTTACCCTGTTGTCATGTTCACCTAGCGGAAATAGGTACCTGGGTTGTTGTGACTGGTGTGGGTGCATCCTGGGGGACGTTAAGGACCCCAATGGAAATAAGACAGACAGTCCTCGATGACGCACTGACTTTCTTGGGTTATCCTGTTGGCTAACCCTCCGGGTTAAAATCCGAAGAAATCTTATCTTATCTTATCTTATACTTGTCTCTTAGTACCTTGACCAAAGGTAGACTTGAAAAGAAATTATCAGCATAGTTGCTGATGTCTTTCTTTGGTTGAGATTGTGCAAGTACCAGAACAATTTTGAACTTATTGGTAGTTTAGTTTCTTCATCTGGCAGCTTTATGGGATGGTTGTCAAAGTCGTTTTGCCTTCATACATGATTATATCATGTATGATTCCATCTTCACTTGCCCGACAAAATAGTTTGAAACCCCTTGTCAGGTTTGGTTTGATGTACTGCTGAGGTTTCAGCGGTTTTCCCAAACCAACCATGACTTCATCAATAGACTGCCTGGGTGTAGCTGGAACTTTCAAACAAGCATTAGTTAGTGCAGTGTAAAAGAGGCCTTACTTTGTGAAATCTGTCCTTATGCTTTGTGTGTTATCATTGAAAATGAATTGTACGCCTAAGCAACCTAAACCTCTTAGATGACATGACTTCTGTAACCTGGGGTACCCTAGTTCCACTTGCCCAATAGTCATCTATGGATGGGTATGGACAAATACCCATAAACAACAGAATACCTATGAACTTCATGATTTCTTCAGAATCAGTAACAAATGTAGTATCTATGTTTTTTGCTTGGCATAAAGTTTGTTTGAAATGTGATGCTGTCTATCATATTTAGGGTAAAAAACTGGCTAAAATAATCAAAGGACAAATGGCAGGGCTTTCCATGTTTGTATACAGTCAAAGGGTCATTATTGATGTCAACCTTGTTCCAGCCTGTCTCAGCTTGAACAGCAAGCTCATCATGAAGATCTTCTTCATCAGGTACTCCTCGACCGTAATACCTTTCTTTTTCTTGTCTAATTTAGGCTTTTTGGATGGCCTCTCTTCCTCCCCTCCTCATCACTTGACACCTGTGCATCTGGTGGCATGTATTCATCCCTGTCAAGCAATTCCAGGTCTTCTGGCTCTTGATCTGAGTCACTTTCCTCCCAAATGCAGACATATTTGGACTTCTCTTTGGAGGAAGCACTGTAAAACAAATTCTCATTGATCTGGAAGGACAATAAAAATGTTCTGTACACCCAGACCACTATAAAATTCATATATGCATTAGAAATTTTTATATAAATATTTATTTACTGAAATTTCAAATTGGGACTCCGGCAGGAACATGTTTTATGTTCCTTCGTTCCCTTTTTCAGTTGCATGGTGCACTCATATTATGCTTCACAAACAGTTTACATATATCTCCAAATATCTAAACTATTTATTACACATTAGACACACAATCCAGTACATACCGACATTGTAGAGAGTATAATCACAGTGTATATGAGTGTTTGTAGAGGGAAAATCCGACTCTGGGCGGCAAGCTGCAAGTGTTATTTTGGTCTTTCAACCAATGGGAAGCGAGCAGAGCCGTTCTCACTTAGCTGGAGCGACTCACAGAGGCTTGTGATTGGTCAGAAATAGAGAACGTGAACCTAGATGCGCTGGGGAGTAGGATGACACGCGCAAAAACAGTGTTCAGGACAACATTAATATTGTCTTGCCCGATAAAGGGTTAAGCTGCTGGTAAAGTTGCTCAATGGACGGCATCTTGGTTAACTTCAAAAGTGGTTCAGTCCACAGAGAACCCTAGATACGTCCCTCTGAGCTAAGTACAGATCACCTCTCGTCTATATTCCCATCAGTAAAATGGGTACCTGGGTGTTAGTGACTGGTGTGAGTGCATCCTGGGACACTGACCTAATCTGCCCGAAATGCTCAGCATAACAAAGGACTTTCTATATAGTTGTATGTCATTGATGTCAGCTAGGCCTGTATACTAGGGATGTATCGGATGTGAAAAATTTAGATATCCGGTATGCGGATGTGTATACGGATGTCTTACTTCTCATTTTACGGATGCGAATGTGGATGCGGATGTAAGAAATTGTGCGGATGTTCCGGGATTTCGGATGCGGATGTAGAAATTGTGCGGATGCTCTGCGGATGTTGATGCGGATGTATATGCGGATATCTGTTTGCTGTGAAATCGAATGCGGATGGATACGGATGTAGAATTTGCGGATGTTCCGCAGATGCGGATGCGAATATCCGATACATCACTACTGTATACCATGTACATGTCTTTAGTAAATAAAGATATTATTATTATATTATTAAGTAGGCTATTTCCCCTTGTAGGTTCTGTCACAAACTGCTTCAAAAAACAATCCTGAACTACTTCAAAAAGTCGTTAGGATTCTAAATTCCCTGTGAAGAAATTCCAATCAATCTGACTAAAGTTAGTCCCTAAATTACTACGTTATCGTGCCTTGTGGCCTTAACAATTTCCTCCCAAAGTAGTCTCCCTTGTTCCCTATCTAAGTTTGGAGGACGATATATCACGCCTAAAATCAATTTTTCACACCCTCTGAAAATTCTATCCAGACAGACTCTGTATGTATTGTGCAGACTTTATACCCATTTTTATGCAACAATTTAAATGATCACGGACATAGAGTGCCACCCCACCCCCTTCGATGGAAATAAATGGTATAAAATACGACAAATGGAAAAATAAACACATAAACAGTATAATGTAGACCTTTATTGACAATAAAGGATACATTATACTGCTTATGTGTTTATTTTCCCTTCCAATACTTCTGTCTAAAAATAAACTTATAAGCAGTATAATGTGATCCTTTATTGACAGCGTTTCCCACGCAGTGGGCTTTATCGAGTCAAGACAGATCTACCTGGAAAATGAGTAACATGACTATATATAGGGTATAGTCAGGTGGAGAATGCTGGGTCAGGTGGAGAAAGCTGCATGTGACAATCTTAAAAGTAGTGTGATAGTTAAAAACATTGTGTGACTTAAAGGACCTGCAGTGTTCCATTCTTGAGTTCTAGGTGGGATAGCGTTGAAGAAGTTTCTTGGCAATAGGTTCAGCTATATTGTAGAAGCCGTTGTTCTGGTTGAAGTTGTTGGATATACAGATAAGTGATGATTCCAGGATTCTTCGGTATTGCGTGTTGTCTTCTCTGGCGATGAGTCTTGCGTTTCTGTAGTTGATTAAATGGTTGTGTAAATTTCGTGTTGAACACAGGCATTTCTTGAGTCGTCAGATCTGCCTGCGTACTGGTGTTCTGAAATGCGTGTTTGGAGGTCTCTGGATGTTTCGCAACGTATAATTTGCTGCAGCCATTACAAGGGATTGTGTATCCCCCTGCCGTAGATTGAAGTTTTCCTGTCTGTTACTGGTAATGTCCTTGATGGTGGTGGATGTGGAGGTGGATACTCGGAATGAGGTCTTAGAAAAAATGTTGGAAACATGTTTGGAAATGGAGTTGGTGGGAAGGACTATGTATCTCTTCTCAGCAGTGTCTTCTCTGGGTGTGTTGAAGATGTTTAATGCCCGTCGTCTGCAGTCTCTAATGAAGTGCGAGGATAGTGAATTTTGGGAAAAAAACTTGTTCAATGAGGAGCATTCTTCTTTAAGGAACTCACTGCTGCAGATTCTGAGTGCACGTAGGAAAAACCTATAATTACACCACGTTTAGTTTTGGTGTCGTGGTGAGAGTAGAAGTGGAGAAGATCGTGTTGATTGGTAGGTTTTCGATAGACTTTAAAGCGAAGTTCATGGTCAGCTTTGCAGAGAAGAACATCAAGGAAAGGAAGAGTGTTGTCGACTTCTTCTTCTAGTGTAAACTGGATTGATGGCTCGACCTGGTTGAGTTCGTGTTGGAGAGCTTCAACGTTCAAGCATTTCAGAACACCAGTACGCAGGCAGATCTGACGACTCAAGAAATGCCTGTGTTCAACATGAAATTTACACAACCATTTAATCAACTACAGAAGCAGCAAGACTCACGCCAAGAAGACAACACGCAATACGAAGAATCCTGGAATCATCACTTATCTGTATATCCAACAACTTCAACCAGAACAACGGCTTCTACAATATAGCTGAACCTATTGCCAAGAAACTTCTTCAAGCTATCCACCTAGAACTCAAGAATGGAACACTGCAGGTCCTTTAAGTCACACAATGTTTTTTAAATATCACACTACTTTTAAGATTGTCACATGCAGCTTTCTCCACCTGACCCAGCATTATCCATCATACCCTATATATAGTCATGTTACTCATTTTCCAGGTAGATCTGTCTGTGACTCGATAAAGCCCACTGCGTGGGAAACGTTTCAATAAAGGATCACATTATACTGCTTATGTGTTTATTTTTCCATTGTGTCGGTATTTTACCATTTATTTCCATACTTTTGTCTACTTGGAACAATTTAAAACCCTGAATGTGACATTCAGCAGGCATGTCTCGATTTTGAATTAAACCATGTCTCAGTTATGGCAAATACAGTAGGGCCCGCTTTTCGGCGTTTGTCTTTGGCGTTCCGTTCATACGGCGAGTTCAAATTATGACCAAAACTTTTTTATACAGCGAGCGTCTTTCAGATACGGCGCGCGCCACCTGGTTTTTTACATTTCCGTGAGCACATCTCTATTATGTAATCATCACTCTTGGGCACATTAAATGTCCAATTTTACGTCAATATAGACATTTTCATTAATCCATCTATGATATATTCTTCAAAATTATATGAGAAACACTTTACATAGCATATAAACATGCTGTTTATATGCTATATAGGAAATGTGGTGCCAGGCGGAGGGGAAAACATTCGTAATACTAATAATAATCACTCTTGCACATTAAATGTCTTATTTTTCGTTAATATAGACATTTTCATTAGTCCATCTATGATATTTTCTTCAAAATTATAAAAGAAACATGTTACATAGCATATAAACATGCTGTTTATATGTTATGGTGTTTTCCGGCGGAGGGAAACGTTACGTAATATTATAATAATCACTCTTGGGCACATTAAATGTCTTATTTTACGTTAATATAGACATTTTCATTAATCCATCTATGATTTTCTTCAAAATTATATAAGAAACATGTTACATAGCATATAAACATGCTGTTTATATGCTATGGTGTTCCGGCGGAGGGAAAACATTACGTAATATTAATAATAATCACTCTTGGGCACATTAAATGTCTTATTTTACGTTAATATAGACATTTTCATTAATTCATCTATGATATTTTCTTCAAAATAATTAAAAAAAACGTTACATAGCATATAAACATGATACATACACCCACAGAATAAAAATTGACAAATATGATATTTGTTTACCAAACGACTTTGTAGAAGTCGGAAGAATTACGTTTTCTCTAGGCAAACATTGAGGGATAACTGTAGAAAAATATTCCTTTCTTATGCCTTCACTCTATATATAGTTATTCACGACCCTTGTGGGTTTAGCACTTCTTTTTTATTATGATAATAATAATGGTAATACTATCATTAACTCTAAAAATAGTGTGTTGCATGAGAATGGGAGTGTTGCTGTTTGTTTATTTTGTACTAACTTGTACACAATGTAAGAGTATTTGTATTGTGAGGTAATTATTATTATAATAAAAAAATTATTTTGAGGTAAAAGTCTCACAAACTCTTACAAACGTATGTGAATGAACTAAAAGTGGACAGTATTAATCGCATTCATTTCGCCTGACCGGTGATCGCCCACTACCTGTTCAGTTTTTTTACCTTGTCTGAACTCCATATCTCGTTCTCTCTCTCGTTTACTCTTTCGTTTACTAGTTGGCTCTCATTGACTATGGCGTCTAAGCTTAGTTGTGATAAAAGAGAGTCGTAAGCCTCTTACTTTAAGTGCCAAGTTAGAAATGATTAAACTCAGTGAACGACTTTTTGGGTTATCCTGGGTTGTCTACTATATTTGCTATGTATGATAATCTATGTAACTGTATTTGTGTATACCTGAATGAACTTACTAACAAGGTATATGTTGATCGCTGAGATAGCCATCAAATACAGTTACATATAGCAGCATATGTGTAGACAACCCAGGATAACCCAGAGTGTACTCACCTAATTGTGGTTGCAGGGGTCGAGACTTAGCTCCTGGCCCCGCCTCTTCACTGACCGCTACTAGGTCCTCTCTCTCCCTGCTCCATGATCTTTATCATACCTGCGTCTTAAAGCTGTGTATGGTTCCTGCCTCCACTACATCACTTGCCAGACTATTACACTTCCTGACTACTCTATGGCTGAAGAAATGCTTCCTAACATCCCTTTGACTCATCTGAGTCTTCACTAACACTCTTGCTAGGAGCTAGTGCTGCTGGGGATTGCAAGTTAAAACCTATGATAATTTATCACTCAGAGAATCCTAGGGCCCTAAAGAACTATGCAAAAGGTAGCCTCCTGTTTATTATAAATCCAATTCAAAAGCTTGGATGACTACTGATCTTTTCATAAATTGGTTCACAGACTATTTTTAAGCCAATGTTAATACATTAAGGTAAGTAATAAGTGTACTCTGTGTGTATCTTACTTTTTATTGTGTTTTTTAATGCCTAGTGCTATTGCTAACTTAATATAAGTTAATGTCTGGCATTAATATGCATTTGGAAGTGGAAAAAATGGCGTTCTGCTTTTCCGATGTCTGCTTTAAGGCACTAGCCTGGAACCTAACCTGCCGTATAAGTGGGGCCCTACTGTACATCAATGTTACCTGCACTAGCAACTAATCTCAACTCATCCATCTTATTCCTAGCACTCGACAATTACTATAATATATATTTAAAGACCCTTCTTTCTCTTTATTCTTCCTGCTCATTTCTGTTTTTCCACTATACGTACCTATTACTGTCCTTGTCATCTAGTGCCACTGGCTTTCCAGTATCTACCTTATTCTGCCTATTAAGAACATAAGAACATAAGAAAGGAGGAACACTGCAGCAGGCCTGTTGGCCCATACTAGGCAGGTCCTTTACAATCCATCCCACTAACAGAATAATTGCCCAACCTAATTTTCAATTCTACCCAAGAAATAAGCTTTGCAGATTCTATTAACTCAAGTCGAGTCCCAATCAAATACAACCCTCTCACTCATGTATTTATCCAACCTAAATTTGAAACTACCCAAGGTCCTAGCTTCAATGACCCTACTAGGCAGACTGTTCCACTCACCAACTACCCTATTTCCAAACCAATATTTTCCTATATCCTTTCTAAATCTAAACTTATCCAATTTGAATCCATTATTGCGGGTTCTCTCTTGGAGAGATATCCTCAAGACCTTATTTATATCCCCTTATTAATACCCATCTTCCACTTATATACCTCGATCATGTCTCCCCTCATTCTTCGTCTTACAAGTGAATGTAATTTAAGGGTCTTCAATCTTTCTTCATACGGAAGATTTCTAATGCTATGAATTAACTTTGTCATTCGTCGCTGAATGTTTTCTAACGAATTTATATCCATTCTGTAAAATGGAGACCAGAACTGAGCTGCGTAATCTAGGTGAGGCCTTACTAATGATGTATAAAGCTGTAATATAACCGCTGGACTTCTGTTGCTTACACTTCTTCATATAAATCCCAGTAATCTATTTGCTTTATTTCTTACGCTAGGCATTGCTGACTTGGTTTGAGGTTGCTGCTTACCATAACCCCCAAATCCTTTTCGCATTCTGTATGGCTGAGTTCAACATTATTAAGCTGGTAGGTGCTAGGGTTATGAACATTCTTGAGCTTTAGAACTTTGCATTTATCTACATTGAACTGCATCTGCCATTTTTCTGACCAGGAATTGAGTTTGTCTAAATCCTCCTGAAGTTCCGTGACATCTACGTCTGAATCGATTATCCTACCTATCTTCGTGTCATCAGCGAATTTGCTCATATCACTAGTAATTCCCTCGTCAAGGTCATTTATATATATTATAAACAACAACGGGCCAAAACCGATCCCTGTGGAACGCCACTTGTTACAGATCCCCACTCAGATTTAACCCCATTTATGCACACCCTCTGCTTCCTATTGGTGAGCCATGACTCGATCCATGAAAACACTTTTCCCCCAATGCCGTGAGCAGCCACTTTCTTTAACAGTCTCTGATGTGGTACTCTATCAAAAGCCTTACTAAAATCCAGATAAACAATATCGAATTCTTTATCATGATCAACTGCCTCAAAAGCCTTACTGAAAAAAGTTAATAAATTAGTTAGGCAGGAACGGCCCCTGGTGAATCCATGTTGAGTATAATTAATCAAATTATGCCTATCGAGATGGGTTCTTATGTTATCAGCTATAATCGACTCTAATAATTTGCCTACAATTGATGTTAGACTTATTGGGCGGTAATTTGATGGTAACGACTTGTCTCCTGCTTTAAAAATAGGAATTACATTAGCCATCTTCCACGTATCAGACACTACACCTGTTTGAAGAGATAGGTTAAAAATGTTAGATATTGGTTCACAGAGTTCCATTTTGCATTCCTTAAGAACCCTTGAAAAAGCTCATCAGGACCTGGCGATTTATTTTGCTTCAACGGTCTATCTGTTTGATAACCATTTAGCTAGTGACTGTGATACTACATAATTTATCTTCTTCAGGCCCACTAAAATACCTAATTCTTGGGATATTAGTGTCTTCCTGAGTGAAAACCGAGAGAAAATAATTATTAAAAATAGAGCACATTTCATTCTCTTTGTCAGTAAGATACCCATAATTATTTTTAAGGGGACCTATCTTATCTCTAACTTTTGTTCTATACACCTGGAAAAAACTTTTGGGTTAGTTTTGAATCCCTAGCAACTTTAAATTCGTAGTCCCGTTTAGCTTTTCTTATCCCCTTTTAACGTCCCTCTTAATGTCAATATACTGATTCATAAGATGACCCTCACCTCTTTTGATACGCCCTAAAATATATTTGAGCCTATTATTCATCCATTTTGGGTCATTTCTATTCGATCTAATTTCTTTATATGGGATAAATGTTCTTTGGGCAGCATGTATAGTGTTCAGAAAACTGTCATATTGATAGCTCTCTTCATTACCCCAGTCCACAGATGATAAGTGTTCTCTAAGTCTATTGTAATCTGCTAAACGAAAATCTGGGACTGTTACTGAGTTATCCCTACTATGAAACTTCCATTCAATGCCAAAGGTAATTGATTTGTGGTCGCTTCGCCGAGTTCCTCTGTAATTTCTAAATTATTAACAAGGGTTTCCTTGTTTGCCAGAACTAAGTCAAGCAGGTTATTTCCCCTTGTAGGTTCTGTCACAAACTGCTTCAAAAAACAATCTTGAACTACTTCTAAGAAGTCGTTAGATTCTAAATTCCCAGTCAAAAAATTCCAATCAATCTGACTAAAGTTGAAGTCTCCCAGAATAACTACGTTATCGTGCATTGTGGCCTTAACAATTTCCTCCCATAGTAGTCTCCCTTGGTCCTTATCTAAGTTTGGGGGACGGTATATCACACCTAAAATCAATTTTTCATGCCCCTCTGAAAATTCTATCCAGACAGACTCTGTATGTGTTATTTCAGACTTTATTCCCTTTTTTATGCAACAGTTCAAGCGATCTCGGACATACAGTGAAACTCCACCCCCCTTTCCGAAACTTCTGTCTACTTGGAACAATTTAAAACCCTGTATATGACATTCAGCAGGCATGTCCCTATTTTTCGTATTGAACCACGTCTCAGTTATGGCAAATACATCAATGTTACCTGCTTCAGCTCCTTCAGTGCCCTGGTGATGGACCAGGTGCTTCGGCTTCTTCAGTGCCCTGGTGATGGACCAGGTGCTTCGGCTCCTTCAGTGCTCTGGTGATGGACCAGGTGCTTCGGCTCCTTCAGTGCCCTGGTGATGGACCGGGTGCTTCAGCTCCTTCAGTTCGCTCTTTGGTAGTGCCCTGATTATCCGAGCTTGTTCCATGGATGGAGTAGATGTTGGGTTGGAAAGGTGTTTTTGTTTGTGGGATTGGTTTAGGGTTTGAGGGGACCTGCCTAGTGTGGGCCGGTTGGCCTGCTGCAGTGTTACTTCCTTCTGTAATCTTATGAGAGAGGGGTTAGATTTGAGCGGGACTTGGAGGGTTGTGAAGGCTTGAGGGTTGTGAAGGTTGCTTGGGTGCCGCTGGGGATGGGATGGGCAAATATTTTTGTTGGTGGGTTGGTTTTGACATGGACCTGCCTAGTATGGGCCAGTAGGCCTGTTGCAGTGTTCCTCCTTTCTTATGTTCTTATGTTCTTATGTCCATCTTATTCCTAGCACTACGACTATTTGTATAATACACTTTTAAAGACCCTCCTTTCTCTTTACCCTTCCTGCTCCTTTCTGTTTTTCCACTATACCTATTACTGTCCTTGTTATTGTTAAGATTTTTTATATCAAAGCCTAGATCTATAATTCGACATTCAGTGCAGAAGGCCTACTGGCCCATACAAGGCAGGTCCTTATCAAAACCACCACTACCTAAGAATTTACTCCCGTACTCACGACACCAATCAAACCCAGCCCCTCCCACTCATATATTTGTCCAATCTCTTTTTAAAGCCACCCAAGGTCCTAGCCTCTATCACCCTACTCGGAAGATTGTTCCACGCATCTACAACTCTGTTCGAAAACCAGTACTTGCCTATGTCCTTTCTAAATCTAAATTTATCCAATTTAAATCCGTTATTTCTGATTCTTACTGGTTCGATATTCTCAGTATTTTATTAATATCTCCTTTGTTTATGCCCATCATCCACTTGTACACCTCGATGATATCTCCCCTCATTCTACGTCTCTCCAGAGAGTGGAGATTCAACGCTCTAAGTCTATCTTTATACGGGAGATTTCTTATACTGTAAATCATTTTAGTCATTCTTTTTTGTATGTTCTCCAATGAATCTATATCCATCCTGTAGTAAGGAGACCAAAACTGAGCTGCATAGTATGTATAGTATGCTCCTCGTTTTGCGATGAATTCGCTTACCGACGGTGTCTTGGGTACCTATCTCTGTCGTTAAGTGAGGAGAGACTGTATTAAGTTTGGGACCGTGAGCCAGGACTACTTACACCTGACTTCCTACAAATAAGTACAGTAGGGCCCCACTTATACGGCAAGTTAGGTTCCAGGCTAGTGCCTTAAGGAACATAAGAACATAAGAAAGGAGGAACACTGCAGCAGGCCTGCTGGTCCATACTAGGCAAGTCCTTCACATTTCATCTCACTAACAAGATATTTGTTCAACCCAATCTTAAATGCTACCCAAGAAATAAGCTTTGATAATTCTATTTACTCATGTGCAATTCCCACTCAAATCCAACCCCTCTCACTCATGAATTTATCCAACCTAAATTTGAAACTAACCAAGGTCCTAGCTTCAATAACCCTACTAGGCAGACTGTTCCACTCATCAACTACCCTATTTCCAAACCAATACTTTCCTATATCCTTTCTAAATCTAAACTTATCTAACTTGAATCCATTATTGCGGGTTCTCTCTTGGAGAGATACCCTCAAGACCTTACTTATATCCCCTTTGTTAATACCCATTTTCCACTTGTATACCTCGATCATGTCTCCCCTCATTCTACGTCTTACAAGTGAATGTAATTTAAGGCTCTTCAATCTTTCTTCGTAAGGAAGATTTCTAATGCTATGTATTAATTTAGTCATTCTACGCTGAATGCTTTCTAACGAATTTATGTCCATTCTGTAATATGGAGACCAGAACTGAACTGCGTAATCAAGGTGAGGCCTTACTAACGATGTATAAAGCTGTAATATAACCTCTGGACTTCTGTTGCTTGCACTTCTTGATATAAATCCCAGTAATCTATTTGCCTTATTACGTACGCTTAGGCATTGCTGTCTTGGTTTAAGGTTGCTGCTTACCATCACCCCCAAGTCCTTCTCGCAATCTGTATGGCTAAGTTCTATGGTTTTTAACTTATAAGTGCTTGGGTTATGGACACTCCTGAGCTTCAGATCCTTGCATTTATCTACAATGAACCGCATCTGCCACTTATTTCTTGGGTAGAATTGAAAATTAGGTTGGGCAATTATTCTGTTAGTGGGATGGATTGTGAAGGACCTGCCTAGTATGGGCCAACAGGCCTGCTGCAGTGTTCCTCCTTTCTTATGTTCTTTTCTGACCACGAATTAAGTTTGTCTAAATCTTCCTGAAGTTCTATGACATCTATGTTTGAATCAATTATCCTACCTATCTTCGTGTCGTCGGCGAATTTGCTCATATCACTAGTAATTCCCTCGTCAAGGTCATTGATATATATTATAAATAACAACGGGCCTAAGACTGATCCCTGTGGAACACCACTTGTTACAAGTCCCCATTCGGATTTAACCCCATTTATGCACACTCTCTGCTTCCTATTGGTGAGCCATGACTCGATCCATGACAGCACTTTTCCCCAATGCCATGAGCTGCCACTTTCTTTAAAAGTCTCTGGTGCAGTACTCTATCAAAAGCTTTACTAAAGTCTAAATAAACAATATCGAATTCTTTATCGTGATCAACAGCCTCAAAAGCTTTACTGAAGAAAGTTAATAAATTAGATAGGCAGGAACGGCCCCTCGTGAATCCATGCTGAGTATCATTAATCAAATTATGGTTATCTAGATGGCTTCTAATAATATCAGCTATAATTGACTCTAGTAATTTGCCTACAATTGACGTCAGGCTTATTGAGCGGTAATTTGACGGTAGTGACTTGTCCCCTGCTTTAAAAATAGGAATTACATTAGCCATCTTCCACATATCAGACACTACACCTGTTTGAAGAGATAAATTAAAAATGTTAGATGGAAATAAATGGTATAAAATACCGACACAATGGAAAAATAAACACATAAGCAGTATAATGTGATCCTTTATTGACAACGTTTCGCCCACGCAGTGGGCTTTATCGAGTCACAGACAGATCTACCTGGAAAATGAGTAACATGAATATATATAGGATATCGTCAGGTGGAGAAAGCTGCATGTGACAGTCTAAAAAGTAGTGTGATAGTTTAAAACTTTGTGTTTCTCTTTCGAAAACCAACTCTTTCAGCAAACTTTTGGACTACCCATGGGATCGCCACTTAGTGCCGTCCTTGCGAACCTATATATGGAACATTTGGAAGCCGAGCGATTTTCCACTATTATTCCCTCTTCTGTCACCTGGCTTCGTTATGTTGACGACATTCTCATCATAACTCCCAGACGCTTCAAAGTTCAAGCTCTCCAACACGAACTCAACCAGGTTGAGCCATCAATCCAGTTTACACTAGAAGAAGAAGTCGACAACACTCTTCCTTTCCTTGATGTTCTTCTCTGCAGAGCTGACCATGAACTTCGTTTAAAGTCTATCGAAAACCTACCAATCAACACGATCTTCTCCACTTCTACTCTCACCACGACACCAAAATTAAACGTGGTGTAATTATAGGCTTTTTCCTGCGCGCACTCAGAATCTGCAGCAGTGAGTTCCTTGAAGAAGAATGCTCCCTCATTGAACAAGTTTTTCCAAACTTCACTATCCTCGTCACTTCATTAGAGACTGCAGACGACGGGCATTAAACATCTTCAACACACCCAGAGAAGACACTGCTGAGAAGAGATACATAGTCCTTCCCACCAACTCCATTTCCAAACAAGTTTCCAACATTTTTTCTAAGACCTCATTCGAGTATCCACCTCCACATCCACCACCATCAAGGACATTACCAGTAACAGACAGGAAAAGCTTCAATCCACGGCAGGGGTATACACAATCCTTGCAATGGCTGCAGCAAATTATACGTTGGCGAAACATCCAGAGACCTACAAACACGCATTTCAGAACACCAGTACGCAGGCAGATCTGAGACTCAAGAAATGCCTGTGTTCAACACCGAAATTTACACAACCATTTAATCAACTACAGAAACGCAAGACTCATCGCCAGAGAAGACAACATGCAATACCGAAGAATCCTAGAATCATCACTCATCTGTATATCCAACAACTTCACCAGAACAACGGCTTCTACAACATAGCTGAACCTATTGCCAAGAAACTTCTTCAACGCTATCCCACCTAGAACTCAAGAATGGTACACTGCAGGTCCTTTAAGTCACACAATGTTTTTAACTATCACACTACTTTTAAGACTGTGACATACAGCTTTCTCCACCTGACCCAGCATTCTCCACCTGACTGTACCCTATATATCTCCATGTTGCTCATTTTCCAGGTAGATCTGTCTGTGACTCGATAAAGCCCACTGCGTGGGCGAAACGTTGTCAATAAAGGATCACATTATACTGCTTATGTGTTTATTTTTCCAATAAAAACAAAGCTGTAAAAGATATCGGAAATCCTTCATGGGTGGTTGTAGAGCCATCATTACTCAATGTGTGAAAAAATCATGACAATCCTATTAATACGTTTTGCAAAACATTACAAACAATGTCAATAACTTATTTCTGAGTTATTAATATATTTTTTCTGTGAAACTCTACGGATATGGCGCGCTAAATCTCAGCGAGTTGCATGCATCAGCACTTGTTGAGACCCC
>WNWK01032900.1:0-21556 GCA_009830355.1 Cherax destructor
TTTGGTTCACTGTCCTCAGGACACCACTAGCACCCTCAGGAGCACTGTCCTCCAGGACAACACTAGCACCCTCAGGTGCACTGTCCTACAGGACAACACTAGCACCCTCAGGAGCACTGTCCTCCAGGACAACACTAGCACCCTCAGGTGCACTGTCCCTACAGGACAACACTAGCACCCTCAGGAGCACTGTCCTCCAGGACAATACTAGCACCCTCAGGAGCACTGTCCTCCAGGACAACACTAGCACCCTCAGGAGCACTGTCCTCCAGGACAACACTAGCACCCTCAGGAGCACTGTCCTCCAGGACAACACTAGCACCCTCAGGAGCACTGTCCTCCAGGACAACACTAGCACCCTCAGGAGCACTGTCCTCCAGGACAACACTAGCACCCTCAGGAGCACTGTCCTCCAGGACAACACTAGCACCCTCAGGAGCACTGTCCTCCAGGACAACACTAGCACCCTCAGGAGCACTATCCTCCAGGACAACACTAGCACCCTCAGGAACGCTGTCGTTCAAGACAGCCCCGTCCAAACCACCCATCTTATTTTCCCAACTGTCATACTATGCTGACATGTCTTTGAAGAAGGATCTTTTATTGGTGTTCTTGTCTTTTAATATACAGTCAGCCCTTGGTTTTCGTGTGTCTCAGTTTTCGGTGATTTTGGGTTTCGGGCACTTTTTTCATGGAAATATTGTCTCAGTTTTCGTTGATTGTCTTAGTTTTTGTCGATGGTACGGAACCTGTCCATGTGCCCAGCACACATACCGCCACCCACGCACATTGTCACGCAGTCTAACATTGTTTATGCTTGAGTGAACATCACCCCAGGAGTTCATACAAAACATTTATTAACAATTCATTGTTTTTGGCCCTTGATTATTGTGTGTGACTACTAAATAAGCTACCATGGGCCCAAAGAAATCTCCTAGTGCCAGTTCTTTGGTAAAGAAAGTGAGGAACACCGTAGAACTGAAGAAAGAAATAATAGAAAAATATGATAGTGGTGTACGTATTGCCGAGCTCGCCAGGATATACAAGAAGGCCCCATCAACCATCGGTTCCATTGTGGCAAAGAGAAAAGAACACGGAAGCTAATGTTGCGAAAGGGGTGAATACGATAACGAAACAGAGATCATAAACAATGGAAAATATGGAGAAATTGTTGTTGCTGTGGATAAACGAAAATTGCTAGTGGGTGATAGTGTTGTGCAATCCATCATATGTGAAAAACAAGGCAGTTGCATGCCGATCTTGTCAAGAAAATGCCTGAAACCAGTGTTGATGTTGATGAATTTAAGGCCAGCAAAGGCTGGTTCGAAAACTTCAAGAAGCGAAGTGGCATACACAGTGTTGTAAAGCATGGTGAGGGTGCCAGTTCAGATAAACAAGCGGCTGAAAAATTTGTGTGTGACTTTAAAGAATATGTAGAGGCAGAAGAATTTAAACCCCAACAAGTGTTTAATTGTGACGAAACAGGCCTCTTTTGGAAGAAAATGCCAAGGAGGATCTACATCACGCAGGAGGAAAAGGCAATGCCAGGACACAAGCCTATGAAAGACAGGCTAACTCTAATGTTGTGTGGTAACGCTAGTGGGGATTTCAAAGTGAAGCCTTTACTGGTGTATCATTCTGAAACTCCCAGAGTGTTAAAGAAATAGTGTTGACAAGAGTAAATTGTGTGATGTGGAAGTCTAACCCTAAGGCATGGGTCACTAGGGAAATTTTCCTGGAATGGTTTAATCAAGTGTTTTGCCCCAGTGTGAAGAAATATCTACTGGACAATAAATTGGGGCTCAAGTGCCTCCTGGTAATGGACAATGCTCCTGCTCATCCTCAAGACTTGGAAGACCAAATGTCTAAGGATTTCAAATTTGTAACAGTGAAGTTCTTGCCTCCTAACACCACTCCTCTCATCCAGCCCATGGACCAGCAGGTCATTGCAAACTTCAAAAAACTGTACACCAAAGCAATGTTTCAAAGGTGCTTTGATGTGACCAATGACACTGCATTGACCCTAAAAGAGTTCTGGAAGGATCACTTCAATGTCTTCCATTGCATAGGCCTTATAGATAAAGTTTGGCAGGGAGTGACTTCCAGGACAATGAACTCTGCTTGGAGAAAGTTGTGGCCAGATTGTGTCCCAGAGAGGGATTTTGAAGGGTTTGGGGCTGACCCTGAGGAGCCTATGGAAGTTGTGGAAAGTATTGTGGCATTGGGGAATTGCATGGGGTTGGATGTGAGTGGACAGGATGTGGAAGAGTTGGTGGAGGACCACAATGAAGATCTAACCACTGAAGAGCTGCAAGAGCTTGAGCTGCAACACCATCAAAGCAGATCTCAGGAAATTGCTTCAATGGAGGAGGAAGAGAGATGTAAGGTGCCTTCTTCAGAGATTAAGGAGATTTGTGGAATGTGGAGTAGGGTGCATTCATTTGTGGAGGAACATCACCCTGACAAAGATGTTGCAATCCGTCTCATCAACATGTTCAATGACAATCTCTTTTCCCATTTTATCGACATTTTAAAGAGACGCCAGACACAGAGCTCTCTGGACAGATATTTAGTGCCACAGGTGTGCAGTGACTCTCAAGCTGGTCCTAGTGGGATTAAAAGACAAAGAAGGGAAGTGACCCCAGATGAGGACTTGGTACCTAGAGTCCTTATGGAGGGATTCCCTTCCAAAATTAGGGTCTCTTCCCTCTCCCCTCCTCCCTCTCTTCCATCCAGCAACATCAGTCTTCAATAAAAGTAAGTGCCACATTGAGTTCATTCATTTGTGCATGTAAATCTATCTTTAAGGCCCCCAATCATTTTTTTTCCAAACTTCTGGGTTTCTGGAACGGATTAATTGAATTTCTATTATTTCTTATGGGGAAAATGGTTTTAGTTTTCATCGATCCCTCTGGAACGGATTAAACACGAAAACCAAGGGTTGACTGTAGATGTAATTTTCTCATACAGGTGTATCTCGTTTGGGCAGACCCAAAAACATCTCAGAGTTTATATCAAGTGTGGTCACTGGTTGAAAATCCCTGCATATACCATGGGACCATTGACCACAGAGATTGTAAGCAATCCAGGTCTGTTTTCGTCCCATACCCTTTCTACAGACCATAAATCTGCATGGTGGTGGTCAGGGTGGTAGTGATGGTGGTAGAGATACTTCTCCCTCTCCCCTCCTTGCTATCTTCCATACGCCAACAAGAGTCTTCAATAAAGCTAAAACTGATTTAAATGTTCTTTGTCCATTAAAATTAGTGCTTTATATTTATTTCTCATTGTTTTCTGTATGTAAAACTATAGTTATTCTCAATAAAATATATTTTTTGTTCATATTTTTGGGTGTCTGGAACAGATTAATTGGATTTACATTATTTCTTATGAGAAATATTGCTTTAGTTTTCGTTGAATTTGGTTTTCGTCAGACTCTCTGGAGCAAATTAAAAATTTACAAGACCAATTGGAGAACAAAGATGATGATGATAATAGATAATAATACAAGGTCGGACATTTCCAATTTAGCTAATAATGGAGATGAGTGCGATGTAATATTAAATAAGATAACAATGATGAAGATACTTCAGTCATACAGTGGACCCCCGGTTAACGGCCGGCTCCAAACACTAACATTTATGTAAGTGTATTTTTTTAAGTGCTTTTGTAAGTGTATGTTTGGGGGGTCCAAAAAGACTACTCTAATTTACATTATTCCTTAAGTTAATAAATTCGTTCGGTAACAGCACTTGAACAGCATTCTGGAACGAATTATGGCCGTTAACCAGGGGTCCACTGTACTAGCGTTTATAGCGTAACAGCATAGCACAGCGGAGCGCAGTGTACCACATCACATCGTAGTGTAGCGCATCGCAGCGTACGGTAATACATTCACTGTAACTTCATTAGGACATTCTCCCACAGAACAACACCATCAAATGTGGTGGTGGTGGCGGCGGCGGTGGCAGCGGCGCATCGTGGCGGCTAGCACAGGCACGGGCAACCCACCGCACCATCTGCACGCTGCTCCTGGCAGCACACACGGCGCTGGGTGCGCAGCTGGAGACGGTCATGGCGATCCTTCCACCGTGGGTTGCAAGTAGCGCTAACGCAGGTGGTGCTGCTGCAGCGCAAGCGGCGTCTACGACACCGCCGACGCCACAGCCAACACGGCTCAAAGTGGACAATTTATCCGAGGTTGCTAAGGTGGGTAGTACAATGTACTCTGAAACATGAGAGTACTGGAGGTGGGTAGTACAATGTACTCTGAAGAATGAATACCAAAGATGGGTAGTACACTGTACTCTGAAGGATCAGTGAGTACAGAAGGTGGGTAGTACAATGTACTCTGAAGGATGAGTGAGTACAGGAGGTGGGTAGTACAATGTATGCTGAAGGATAAGTGAGTACTGGAGGAGGGTAGTACAATGTACTCTGAAGGATGAGTGAGGATGTTATAGTACTGGAGGAGGGTAGTACAATGTACTCTGAAGGATGTTACAGTACTGGAGGAGGGTAGTACAATGTACTCTGAAGGATGAGTGAGGATGTTACAGTACTGGAGGAGGGTCATACAATGTACTCTGAAGGATGAGTGAGGATCTTACAGTACTGGAGGAGGGTAGTACAATATGCTCTGAAGGATAAGTGAGGATGTTACAGTACTGGAGGAGGGTAGTACAATGTACTCTGAAGGATGAGTGAGGATGTTACAGTACTGAAGGAGGGTAGTACAATGTACTCTGAAGGATGAGTGAGGATGTTATAGTACTGGAGGTGGGTAGTACAATGTACTCTGAAGGATGAGTGAGGATGTTATAGTACTGGAGGATAGTACAATGTACTCTGAAGGATGAGTGAGGATGTTAAAGTACTGGAGGATAGTACAATGTACTCTGAAGGATGAGTGAGGATGTTACAGTACTGGAGGAGGGAAGTACAGTGTACTCTGAAGGATGAGTGAGGATGTTACAGTACTGGAGGTGGGTAGTACAATGTACTCTGAAGGATGAGTGAGGATGTTACAGTACTGGAGGTGGGTAGTACAATGTACTCTGAAGGATGAGTGAGGATGTTGCAGTACTGGAGGAGGGCAGTACAATGTACTCTGAAGGATGAGTGAGGATGTTACAGTACTGGAGGAGGGTAGTACAATGTACTCTGAAGGATGAGTGAGGATGTTACATTACTGGAGAAGGGTAGTACATGTACTCAGCACACTTGTACTCTACAGGAGTGCTACTTCGCGCTGATTGGTGGACAGACTCCACGCTTTGAACGACGACTGAACGAACGAACCAGGGTAAGTCTACTGTAACCCTCACTAAGTCTACTATAGTCCTAGACTAAGTCTACTATTGTAGTCCTAGACTAAGTCTACTATTGTAGTCCTAGACTAAGTCTACTATTGTAGTCCTAGACTAAGTCTACTATTGTAGTCCTAGACTAAGTCTACTATTGTAGTCCTAGACTAAGTCTACTATTGTAGTCCTAGACTAAGTCTACTATTGTAGTCTAGACTAAGTCTACTATTGTAGTCTAGACTAAGTCTACTATTGTAGTCCTAGACTAAGTCTACTATTGTAGTCCTAGACTAAGTCTACTATTGTAGTCCTAGACTAAGTCTACTATTGTAGTCCTAGACTAAGTCTACTATTGTAGTCCTAGACTAAGTCTACTATTGTAGTCCTAGACTAAGTCTACTATTGTAGTCCTAGACTAAGTCTACTATTGTAGTCCTAGACTAAGTCTACTATTGTAGTCCTAGACTAAGTCTACTATTGTAGTCCTAGACTAAGTCTACTATTGTAGTCCTAGACTAAGTCTACTATTGTAGTCCTAGACTAAGTCTACTATTGTAGTCCTAGACTAAGTCTACTATTGTAGTCCTAGACTAAGTCTACTATTGTAGTCCTAGACTAAGTCTACTATTGTAGTCCTAGACTAAGTCTACTATTGTAGTCCTAGACTAAGTCTACTATTGTAGTCCTAGACTAAGTCTACTATTGTAGTCCTAGACTAAGTCTACTATTGTAGTCCTAGACTAAGTCTACTATTGTAGTCCTAGACTAAGTCTACTATTGTAGTCCTAGACTAAGTCTACTATTGTAGTCTAGACTAAGTCTATTAGTCTAGACTAAGTCTACTATTGTAGTCCTAGACTAAGTCTACTATTGTAGTCTAGACTAAGTCTACTATTGTAGTCCTAGACTAAGTCTACTATTGTAGTCCTAGACTAAGTCTACTATTGTAGTCCTAGACTAAGTCTACTATTGTAGTCCTAGACTAAGTCTACTATTGTAGTCCTAGACTAAGTCTACTATTGTAGTCCTAGACTAAGTCTACTATTGTAGTCCTAGACTAAGTCTACTATTGTAGTCCTAGACTAAGTCTACTATTGTAGTCCTAGACTAAGTCTACTATTGTAGTCCTAGACTAAGTCTACTATTGTAGTCCTAGACTAAGTCTACTATTGTAGTCCTAGACTAAGTCTACTATTGTAGTCCTAGACTAAGTCTACTATTGTAGTCCTAGACTAAGTCTACTATTGTAGTCCTAGACTAAGTCTACTATTGTAGTCCTAGACTAAGTCTACTATTGTAGTCCTAGACTAAGTCTACTATTGTAGTCCTAGACTAAGTCTACTATTGTAGTCCTAGACTAAGTCTACTATGTAGTCCTAGACTAAGTCTATTACTATAATAATGTAGTCCTAGACTAAGTCTACTATTGTAGTCCTAGACTAAGTCTACTATTGTAGTCCTAGTCACTCTAGTGTAGTCCTAGATTAAGTCTAGTCACTCTAGTATAGTCCTAGATTAAGTCTAGCCACTCTAGTATAGTCCTAGATTAAGTCTAGCCACTCTAGTGTAGTCTTAGACTAAGTCTAGTCACTCTAGTGTATTCTTAGACTAAGTCTAGTCATTCTAGTGTAGTCTTAGACTAAGTCTAGTCACTCTAGTGTAGTCTTAGACTAAGTCTAGTCACTCTAGTGTAGTCTTAGACTAAGTCTAGTCACTCTAGTGTAGTCTTAGACTAAGTCTAGTCACTCTAGTGTAGTCTTAGACTAAGTCTAGTCACTCTAGTGTAGTCTTAGACTAAGTCTAGTCACTCTAGTGTAGTCTTAGACTAAGTCTAGTCACTCTAGTGTAGTCTTAGACTAAGTCTAGTCACTCTAGTGTAGTCTTAGACTAAGTCTAGTCACTCTAGTGTAGTCTTAGACTAAGTCTAGTCACTCTAGTGTAGTCTTAGACTAAGTCTAGTCACTCTAGTCTTAGACTAAGTCTAGTCACTCTAGTGTAGTCCTAGAGTAAGTCTACTTTCCAGACTGTCTACAGTGCCATTCTCTATATTTTAGAATGTCTACAGTTTCTCTGAATTAGACTGTCTATAGTGCCATTGTGTTTTAGACTGTAGACTGCGAGGAAGACTTCCTGGTGGCGGCCAACAGTGACATAGCACAGCTGTGTGCTGAGAACATACTGCTGTGGCAACACTTCCTCACTGTTGTGATGAGCTGTGAGCCCGTACGTCAGCACCTGGCACGTCAGCACCACATCCAGAGGGTGAGTAGGGGTCTAGGAGCACTGTTGTGGGATCCAGGAGCACTGTTGTGGTTCTAGGAGCACTGCTGTGGGGTCCAGCACTGTTGTGAGGTCTAGGAGCACTGTTGTGAGGTCTAGGAGCACTGCTGTGGGGTCTAGGAGCACTGTTGTGAGGTCTAGGAGCACTGTTGTGGGGTCTAGGAGCACTGTTGTGGGGTCCAGGAGTACTGTTGTGAGGTCTAAGAGCACTGCTGTGGGGTCCAGGAGCACTGTTGTGGTCTTAACAGTGGTCTTAATAACAGTGGTCTTAATAACAGTGGTCTTAATAACAGTGGTCTTAATAACAGTGGTCTAAATAACAGTGGTCTTAATAACAGTGGTATTAATAACAGTGGTCTTAATAGAGTGATCTTAAGATGACCGTACATTACAGGTCAAGAGTGGTCTTAATAACAGTAGGTTTAACAGTGGTCTTAAGATGACCGTACGTTACAGGTCAAGAGGTTTGCAGAGGCGTTCTTTGTCATTGATAACCCGCGACCATCGGCCAGCGGCTGCTATGACAGTAATTACCAAAATTACGTGGCCGTGTCGGAGGCCGTCCGTCGCTCCCGCTACTTCAACCTCATGCCACCACTGGCCGTAGAGTGTACCGAGGTAAGACACCGTCCCTGCCATGTGTACTTTCGTTGAGTCTTTACCAACTGTAATAATAATAATAATATTAATATCAATAATGATTATTTTGGTTTACACAGATGGACGGAGATGTGTCAACATTGCCAGTGATCTTTGAAGACCAATACCAGCACGTGGCTGAGTTCGCCCGGCGACGCTCCATCGTCAGCAGGAAGTCTGGTAGGTGCTGGCTGCTGGCCAGGTCAGTAGGTGCTGGCTGCTGGCCAGGTCAGCAGGTGCTAGCTGGCCAGGGCAGCAGGTATTAGTTGCTATTATGATATTGACCTTTTTTAAACTTTTGGGCCACATCTGACCATTCTCAGGCCACAGTTGGTCTATAATAAGTTTGCATCCTAAGTTCGAATCATTGCATTTGTAATATTAACCTTTTTTTTTTTTTTTTTTGACTTAAAGCATCTCTTGTTGCCTTTCAGAAAATTATTTGAGCGCCACAGACATCCAGCTGGCAATGGACCAGCTGGACGGCGACAGCAGCAAGCGAGAAGTCATCCCACCAGATGTGACACGGCCGGAACCGCAGATCCGCAATGGCTTGAAGGCACCGTCGGTCGAGACACATCTCCTGGTCCTGACACAGCTGGATGGCAAGGCCACTGTCAACCACGATTCTAAGTCACTGACAAGTCACGACAATAAGTCACTGGCCAGCACTGTCTTCGATTCCATGGCGGCCAGCACCAGTGGATACGAGTCGAGGGGGACGAGCAACAATGAGGCCAAGACAGCCAAGCTGGCTGCCAAGAAGTCTCCAGTTCAGGCCGTTAAGGCCAGTGTTCAGAGCTACAGTGACAAGGACACACCAAAGGACCCCAAGGCGACTTTTAAGACACGCGCCAAAGCCGGGGAAGGACGGTCGCGTAGCAGCGACTCTCGTGTGTCCTCCGTGCACAGTGGAGGCAGTGGCAGCAGCAAGCATACGCTCGGTAGTGGATCGGAAAGTGACGAAAAAACTCTGGCGTCAAAGGCCTCCAAAGGCTCTAAGGCCTCTGAAGTTTCGCCAAAGGAGGAATCGGACACGGAGGACAAGCCGCCACTGCCACCACGGACAGATAAGATGCCCAAGGACTTCAAGCCACCCATTCCACCGAAGACACACAAACTTCCAATGCCCCGTAACAGCCTCAAAGAAAAACTTAAAAACAATCTGAAATTAGAACTTAGACTTCCAGCCAATCAGGGCTCAGCTTACAAAAGAGCTAAGTTTAAGCTTAAGCTGATCCAGCGAGCTCAACAGCTGAGATCGAACGGGCTTGGCACTCACAAGAGTAAGAGAGCGCAGGCAAACGCCATCGCGGAGAATGTCGTTCTTTTGAAGTACCGGCAGCTAGAGCCTTCGCTCAGCATGCCATACAACTTAGGGGCACACACACCAGGGAGCGGAAGTGCTGGTGGAGGGGACCAGTTGATGCGCCACTCCCAGAGTACGCTATCAATGCCATCGTTTCTGTGGGAGGTGGCCAGCGCTGCATCGCCGGCCATCACAGAGTCCATGCCAGACCTCCTGGCTACTGACTCCGAGACCTCATCAGAGATCAATGCCAAGGGGCCGGCAGCCGTGCCGTCCCGGCCAGTGCGGCTAGACCGCACGCCACCAATCCTATCCAACGTGGAAGTTGGCTTGGTGTCGGCAACTGATTCAACCCTCCTTCAGATTGGTGGCGAGAAGGTCGAGCCAGTGACGCTGGCCAAGAAGATGCCATCGCCGGTCAAGAAGATTCCAGATGGCGCCAAGCCACTGATCTTACAGCAAGACTCATCTTCAAACAGCGACATTACATCAGAACAGAGTGGATGGGTCTCCAACTCCAGTCGCCAGAGTTCGGGCTCGTCCAGTGGCCAAATAAGCCCCGATCTGGACATTAAGCAATTCCCTATTAAGGACATGCTTACGGCGGCGACAGTGCAATTTAAAACTAATGGCACCAGCAGCAATGGCGCCAACTCTGACAGTAAGAATAATGGTGCCAAGGCTAGTGGTGCCAAGGGTAATGGTGCAAAATTGAGTCGAAGCAAAAATGGTGCGAAAATGAACGGGCCAAAGACACCGGTGGTCGAGGCACCAGTCAAGGCAACACCTACAGCCAAGTACAAGAGTAAGCAAGGACAGAGGAGTCCGGCCGCTCATCGATCCAGCCGTTCAGAGACCCGCGGCCAGGGCCACAAGCTGGCTGGCAAGGATCCAACTCACCGTTCCGCTTCCAATGATCAACTCCAGATGAAATTGAAGAAGACTTCACACCGCAAGGAAGTCAAGAAGTCACAATCATTGCAGAAAGTCAATAACATCAACCGCACAGACCCGCACGTCTATGAGGAAGTTCCTCTTCCACCCCCACCGAAGGAGTTCCAGGATCCGCTTCCGGGGCTGCGGGAAGCCTTGCGCCGGGGTGGCTTTGCCACGACGGGGCGACTGCCCCGGGAGGAGCGGTCGAGTAGACACGCAGCTACAGGGCACAAAGACCGGCCCCGCAGTGAGAGTCCCAAGACGGAGACAGGACGTGTCCACCGCGACGATGGATACAAGAGTGAGCGGAGTCACAACAGCTCCCGCACTGTCACGCCCAGACACAGCGGGGAGTTCGAACTGGATGACATCACAAATGTGTATGAAAGTGTGAGCGAAGTCCTTAATGATGTCAAGAGGACGACAAGGAAGTCCGGCCACAGTGGCGACAAATTCAACTCCCTTCCATCAATGAGGCGCCGACACCAGTCAACCGGCCCTGGCCGGCCGGGGAAGAGGGGGCCAAGTCGCAAGACGGCTGGCACGCCCGACCGCCTCTCAGAACCGACGCCAACAAAAGCCAACCATGGCGTCAATGGCGCTGAACGGATACGCACACAGTCAGCACCGCCACCAAATATAGACAAAAGTGACTCATTCAGAGACTACAATGGCTCGCGCGACAAGGACCCTCGGCCACAGCGGCGCTCTGACCCACTCTCAACCAAGTCTGAGCCCCCACTGCATTTAACTGACAGTAAGTGTACACTATTGGAGCTCTTTTTAGAGCAGCAGGGTGCCAGCGTCTGGGCTCACAGGGAGGCGCAGAGAGAGCTCCTTAAAGCAGCGCAGAGCGCCGCCAAGAAGGAGGCGCTCGGCAATGGGTCGAGGTACCTGCAGGAGGCGGCCAGACGGGCCGAGGAGCTGGTGAAACTGGCCACCGAAGGCAAGGCCAAACCTGACGTCATGGCAGACGGATTCGATGATAGTTTGTCGGACATCCCACCACCGCCTCGGCCGCCCTCACCAAGGTAGTTCTACCTCCACTATTTACAGTCAGTTCTCTTGTGTGTGTGTGTGTGTGCTCACCTAATTGTGGTTGCATGGGTCGAGTCACAGCTCCTAACCCTGCCTCTTCACTGTTCACTACTAGGTCACTCTTCCTGCTCCATGAGCTTTATCATACCTCTTCTTAAAGCTATGAATGGATCCTGCCTCCACTACATCACTTCCCAAACTATTTCACTTCCTGACCACTCTGTGACTGAAGAAATACTTCCTAACATCCCTGTGATTCATCTGAGTCTTCAACTTCCAACTGTGTCCCCTTGTTGCTGTGTCCCATCTCTGGAACATTGTCTCTGTCCACCTTGTCAATTCCTCTCAGTATTTTATATGTCGTTATCATGTGCCCCCTATCTCTCCTGTCCTCCAGTGTCGTCAGGTTGATTTCCCTTAACCTCTCCTCGAAGGACATACCCCTTAGCTCTGGGACCAGTCTTGTCCTGATGTGCTTCGCGTGGGTTCCAAACTGTTGCTGCATACTCCAATACAGGCCTGATGTACACAGTATACGGTGTCTGACCTACATGGTGTACGGTGTCTGACCTACACGGTGTACGGTGTCTGACCTACACGGTGTACGGTGTCTGACCTACACGGTGTACGGTGTCTGACCTACACGGTGTAGGTGTCTGACCACACGGTGTACGTGTCTGACCTACACGGTGTACGGTGTCTGACCTACACGGTGTACGGTGTCTGACCTACACGGTGTACGGTGTCTGACCTACACGGTGTACGGTGTCTGACCTACACGGTGTACGGTGTCTGACCTACACGGTGTACGGTGTCTGACCTACACGGTGTACGGTGTCTGACCTACACGGTGTACGGTGTCTGACCTACACGGTGTACGGTGTCTGACCTACACGGTGTACGGTGTCTGACCTACACGGTGTACGGTGTCTGACCTACACGGTGTACGGTGTCTGACCTACACGGTGTACGGTGTCTGACCTACACGGTGTACGGTGTCTGACCTACACGGTGTACGGTGTCTGACCTACACGGTGTACGGTGTCTGACCTACACGGTGTACGGTGTCTGACCTACACGGTGTACGGTGTCTGACCTACACGGTGTACGGTGTCTGACCTACACGGTGTACGGTGTCTGACCTACACGGTGTACGGTGTCTGACCTACACGGTGTACGGTGTCTGACCTACAACGGTGTACGGTGTCTGACCTACACGGTGTACGGTGTCTGACCTACACGGTGTGGTGACGGTGTGTCTGACCTACACGGTGTACGGTGTCTGACCTACACGGTGTACGGTGTCTGACCTCACACGGTGCTACTGGTGTCTGACCTACACGGTGTACGGTGTCTGACCTACACGGTGTACGGTGTCTGACCTACACGGTGTACGGTGTCTGACCTACACGGTGTACGGTGTCTGACCTACACGGTGTACGGTGTCTGACCTACACGGTGTACGGTGTCTTACCCTATATATATATATACAGTGGACCCCAGGTTTTCGTGATTTTTCGTTCCAGAATGCTGTTCAAGTGCCATTACCAAACGAATTTATTCCCATAAGGAATAATGTAAAGTAGACTAGTCCTTTTAGACCCCCAAAAATACACTTACAAAAGCATTAAAAAAAATACACTTACATAAAAGGGCGAGTTTGGAGCATCACGAACTCCGGGGGTCCACTGAATATATATATATACAGTGGTCCCTCGACTATCGGTCATAATCCATTCCAGGAGCTAGACCTTAACTCGAAAATTTCGAAACTCGAAACCTTATTTCCCATAAGAAATAATGCAAATACAATTAATCCGTTTCCACCCAAAAATATTCACAAAAAATTCATTTTTTTAAAGAATAAATACTATAGTTTTACATACAGAAAACAATGAGAAATAAATATAAAGCACTACTTATAATGGACAAATGAACAGATAAATAAGTTTTACCTTTATTGAAGACTCTTGTTGGCGTATGAGAGAGTCGAGAGAGTTTGTTTGGAGGCAGGACAAGATAGTCCTTCAATTATTTTTTTTTTTTATTAACACATCGGCCAATTCCCACCAAGGCAGGGTGGCCCGAAAAAGAAAAACTTTCATCATCATTCACTCCATCACTGTCTTGCCTAGACGGGTGCTTTACACTACAGTTATAAAACTGCAACATTAACACCCCTCTTTCAGAGTGCAGACACTGTACTTCCCATCTCCAGGACTCAAGTCCGGCCTACCGGTTTCCCTGAATCCTTTCATGTTACTTTCCTCACACTCCAACAGCACATCAAGTACATATTAAAAACCATTTGTCTCCATTCACTCCTATCAAATATGCTCACACATGCTTGCTGGAAGACCATACCCCTCGCACACAAAACCTCCTTTACCCCCTCCCTCCAACCTTTCCTAGGCTGACCCCTACCCCGCCTTCCCTCCACTACAGATTTATACACTCTCGAAGTCATTCTGTCTCGTTCAATTCTCTCTACATGTCCGAACCACCTCAACAACCCCTCCTCAGCTCTCTGGATAATAGTTTTGGTAATCCCGCACCTCCTCCTAATTTCCAAACTCCAAACTCCGAATTCTCTGCATTATATTCACACCACACATTGACCTCAGACATGACATCTCCACTGCCTCCAGCCTTGTCCTCGTTGCAACATTCATCACCCATGCTTCACACCCATATAAGAGTGTTGGTATAACTATACTCTCATACATTCCCATCTTTACTTCCATGGACAAAGTTCTTTGTCTCCACAGACTCCGAAGTGCTCCACTCACCCTTTATACCTCATCAATTCTATGATTCACCTCATCCTTCATAGACCCATCTGCTGACATGTCCTCTCCCAAATATCTGAATACATTCACCTCCTTCATACTCTCTCCCTCCAATCTGATATCCAATCTTTCGTCACCTAATCTTTTTGTTATCCTCATCACCTTACTCTTTCCAATATTTACTTTCAATTTTCTTCTTTTACACACCCTACCAAATTCATCCACCAACCTCTGCAACTTCTCTTCAGAATCTCCCAAAAGCACAGTGTCATCAGCAAAAAGCAACTGTGACAATTCCCACTTTGTATTTGATTCTTTATCTTTTAACCCCACACCTCTTGCCAAGACCCTCGCATTCACTTCTCTTACAACCCCATCTATAAATATATTGAACAACCACGGTGACATCACACATCCTTGTCTAAGGCCCACTTTTACTGGGAAATAGTCCCCCTCCCTCCTACACACTCTAACCTGAGCCTCACTATCCTCATAAAAACTCTTCATTGCTTTCAGTAACCTACCTCCTATTCCATACACCTGCAACATCTGCCACATTGCCCCCCTATCCACCCTATCATACACCTTTTCCAAATCCATAAATGCCACAAAAACCTCTTTACCCTTATCCAAATACTGTTCACCTATATGTTTCACTGTATGTAAATGTCGTGTGGGTCTTGGGAGAGATATTTAGGTAGACATAGACACTCCTTGTAGGATGGTTACGGTATATTTACGGACTAAGCAGGAGAGAGTCCAGCCACGTCTGTCCAGTTATAGGTCTGTCGCTACTGAGAGGGTACGCCTATCTGAGCTATGCACATGCGCTGAGCCTCTGACGTCAGCGGGTATCGTGACGTCACACGCAAAGGGACCAGCTGTATAAGTGGGATGAATGCTGATACACTACACAAGTGTATATATGATACTGACACGACATAAACACTTGGTCTACACACCCCCTACCTTTCCTAAAGCCCCCTTGTTCATCTGCTATCCTGCTCTCTGTCTTACTCTTAATTCTTTCAATAATAACTCTACCATACATTTTACAAGGTACACTCAACAGACTTATTCCCCTATAATTTTTGCACTATCTTTTGTCCCCTTTGCCTTTATACAAAGGAACAATACACGCTCTCTGCCAATCCCTAGGTACCTTACCCTCTTCCATACATTTATTAAATAATAGCACCAACCACTCCAAAACTATATCCCCACCTGCTTTTAACATTTCTATCTTTATCCCATCAATCCCAGCTGCCTTACCCCCTTTCATTCTACCCACTGCCTCACAAACTTCCCCCACACTCACAACTGGCTCTTCCACACTCCTACAAGATGTTATTCCTCCTTGCCCTATACACGAAATCACAGCTTCCCTGTCTTCATCAACATTTAACAACTCCTCAAAATATTCCCTCCATCTTCCTGATACCTCTAACTCTCCATTTAATAACTCTCCTCTCCTATTTTTAACTGTCAAATCCATTTGTTCTCTAGGCTTCCTCAACTTATTAGTCTCACTCCAAAACTTTTTCTTATTTTCAACAAAATTTGTTGATAACATCTCACCCACCCTCTCATTTGCTCTCTTTTTACATTGCTTCACCACTCTCTTAACCTCTCTTTTTCTATCCATATACTCTTCCCTCCTTGCATCACTTCTACTTTGTAAAAACCTCTCATATGCTAACTTTTTCTCCCTTACTACTCTCTTTACATCATCATTCCACCAATCGCTCTTCTTCCCTCCCGCACCCACTTTCCCGTAACCACAAACTTCTGCTGAACACTCTAACACTACATTTTTAAATCTACCCCATACATCTTCGACCCCATTGCCTACACTCTCACTAGCCCATCTATCCTCCAACAGTTGTTTATATCTTACCCTAACTGCCTCCTCTTTTAGTTTATAAACCTTCACCTCTCTCTTCTTCTATTTTCCTTGTATCCCATCTACCTTTTACTCCCACTGTAGCTATAACTAAAAAGTGATCTGATATATCTGTGGCCCCTCTATAAACATGTACATCCTGAAGTCTACTCAACAGTCTTTTATCTACCAATACGTAGTCCAACAAACTACTGTCATTACGCCCTACAACATATCTTGTATACTTATTTATCCTCTTTTTCTTAAAATATGTATTACCTATAACTAAACCCCTTTCTATACAAAGTTCAATCAAAGGGCTCCCATTATCATTTACACCTGGCACCCCAAACTTACCTACCACACCCTCTCTACATGTTTCTCCTACTTTAGCATTTAGATCCCCTACCACAATTACTCTCTCACTTGGTTCAAAAGTTCCTATACATTCGCATAACTTCTCCCAAAATCTCTCTCTCTCCTCTACACTCCTCTCTTCTCCAGGTGCATACACACTTAATATGACCCACTTTTCGCATCCGACCCTTATTTTAATCCACATAATCCTTGAATTTACACATTTATATTCCCTCTTCTCCTTCCATAACTGATCCTTCAACATTATTGCTACCCCTTCCTTAGCTCTAACTCTCTCAGATACTCCTGACTTAATCCCATTTATTTCTCCCTACTGAAACTCGCCTACCCCCTTCAGCTTTGTTTCGCTTAGAGCCAGGACATCCAACTTCTTTTCATTCATAACATCAGCAATCATCTCTTTCTTATCATCCGCACTACATCCACGCACATTCAAACATCCCAGTTTTATAAAGTTTTTCTTCTCTTTTTTAGTAAATGTGTACAGAAGGTGTTACTAGCCCATTGCTCCCGGCATTTTAGTCGCCTCATACGACATGCATGGCTTACGAAGGAAAGACTCTTTTCCACTTCCCCATGGACAATAGAGAAAATAAAAAGAACAAGAGCTATTAAGAAAAAGAAGAAAAACTTAGATGTGTGTATGTATATGCAGTGGTCTCCGAGTAACGAACACCCCGGAAATCATACAATTATTTAAGTATAATATTGTAAGTGCTTGTGGAAGTGTATTTTTGGGGGCCTGAAATAGACTAACCTACGTGACATTATTCCTTAAGGGAGTAAATTCGTTCGGTAATGGCACTTGAGGAGGCTTCTGGGATGAAGTTTTTTCGTTACTCGGGGACCACTGTACAGTGGACCCCCGAGTTTCGTAAACCCCGGAAATCGTACATTTATGTAAGTATAATATTGTAAGTGCTTGTGGAAAAGTATTTTTGGGGGCCTGAAATAGACTAACCTACGTGACATTTTTCCTTAAGGGAGTAACTACGTTCGGTAATGGCACTTGAGCAGACTTCAGGAGTGAAGTTTTTACGAAACTCGGGGGTCCACTGTATATGCATGTGCATGCCTGTGTAGTGTGACCTAAAGTGTAAGTAGAAGTAGCTAGATATACCTGTTATCCAGCGTGTTTATGAGAAAGAAAAAAGACACCAGCAATCCTCCATCATGTAAAACAGTTTCAGGTTTCTGTTTCACAGTCACCTGGAAGGATGGTAGTACCTGCCTGGGTGGTTGCTGTCTACCAACCAATATGACAATAATATCAACTCTACAGCTTATTTATCTAGCACAATTCATCTAATATGACATAATAAACAATATTAATAACATAGAAACATGATATAAACTCTAGAATGAATAAAACATGTCATTACGAATGTAAGGACTGGTGGAGTGTGTTGTTGTTGGGTATAAGGGCCACTGACCCTAAGCCGTGGTGGTGGTTGGTTTCAGCAGAAAGCCACCACCATTATCACACAAACAATGTGCATAATTTATATATAAGAAATATTTACACTTTAATTTATAAATAAGAAATATTTACACTTTAATTTATAAATAAGAAATATTCACACTTATATAAATAAGAAATACTTACACTTACCTTGGAGGAGATGGTGGCAGAGGGCGGTGCTCTTGTCAGTGTCCCTATATTCCTCAAACAACATTGTAGAAGTTAAGTTTTGTGTCATCATTTTCTATCGATTAATCGCTTAACTTGAGTAAGTTTATTCAGGTATACACAAATCCAGTTATACATAGATTATCATACATAGCAGCAAATGTGTAGAAAACCTAGGATAACCCAAAAAAGTCAAAGTGACTTATTTCCATTGCTACACTGTTAATGTTACACTTTATCGACTTGTGAAGCTTCTTTGGACCCATGGTGACTTATTTCACAGCGACAATCACTAAACCAACAATAAACACAATAAATTTATTGTGAAATGTTTGAAAAAGCGCACTGGGTAATGTTCTCTCAATGGTAAACAACTAGACTGGCGTCCTGCGCGGCGAGGCGCGCAAACGCGGGCAGGCGGACTGGTCTGGTACGGACCGAACACAGTAAATGGCCGATCACGAAAAACATTGACTGAAAAAACGCTCGAAGCACAAAAACGATATTCGGATACACCGAAACTCGGGGTACCACTGTACAGTGGACCCTTGCTATTCGAACATTCAACATTCCAGAATGCTGTTCACGTGCTGTTACCAAACAAATTTATTCCCAAAAGGGAATGATTAAATTAGATTAGTCCATTTCAGACCCCCAAAAAATACACTTTTAAAAGCACTTACAATAATAAACTTACATAAAAGGGCGAGTTTGGAGTGTTCGAATAGGGTCCACTGTAACAGTGGAACTCCGAGTTCGGCCACCCAAGTATTGGCCGCTCGAGTTTCGTCGCTTTTTTGCCTAATTTTGTCCCGACTTTCGGCCATTGCCTCGAGTTTTGGCTGCCGACAGACCTGTCTGCCTGCTCGCGTTTGTGCGCCTCCCCGCGCAGGCATCGTGAGCCAGTCTAGCTTTGTTTATCCTTAGTGAACATTACCCTTCACGCTCATCCAAACATTTCACAATAAATTTATTGTGTTTAGTGCTTGTTTATTGATTGTATCTGAAATAAGCCACCATGGGGCCAAAGAAACTTCATAGTGGCTGCCCTTTGGTAAAGAAAGTGACAAACACGATAGAATTGAAGAAAGAAATTGTAGCAAAGTACCAAAGTGGAGGAGGAAGAGAGGGAGAATGTGCCGCCTTCAATGATTCTATGATATGTACGATACTAAAGCAGCATGAGTCGATAAAGGCTATAGCACCAGCCAGCGATAAAGTGTAGCAAGTAAGTTAAGGATTAGCGATGAAAAGGACAGCACGAAACTGACTCCTCCAATGTTGTTGGAGTTTATAGGGCGACTGACAACACCGCCGTCTCTGACGGCCATCACCACCACTATGTAAGGCTTATCTTTCAGTAGCCCTTATACACCCAACAACAAACAACACAGCAACAATCGTCGGTTAGGAGAGACATATGACTTATTCATTCTAGAGTATATATCATGTTTCTATGTTATTAATATTGTTTATTATGTCATATTAGATGAATTATGATAGATAAATAAGCCGTAGAGTTTATATTAGTGTCGTATTGAAGGACTATCTTGTCCTTCCTCCAAACAAACTCTCCTGCCTCTCTCATACACCAACAAGAGTCTTCAATAAAGGTAAAACTGATTTAAATGTTCATTTATTCATTAAAATTAGTGCTTTATGTTTATTTCTCATTGTTTTCTGTATGTAAAACTATAGTATTTATTCTTTAAAAGTGAATTTTTGTGAATATTTTTGAGTGGAACGGATTAATTGGATTCCCATTATGTATTTCTTATGGGAAATATTGCTTCGACTTTCGGTCGTTTTGAGTTTAGGCCTAGCTCCTGAAATGGATTACGCCAAAACTTGGGGTTCCACTGTATTTCATATATCATGGGTCCATCTTTTGAAATACCCTGTATATGTGTGTGTGTGTGCATGTGTATGTATACATGTATACATCTGAAACCACCACCAGCACTAACATAGACATGTATACATCTTCCAGGGGGGCCAAGTGCACATGTCCATCAGAGGTCAGGAAGGATCGCATACACATGGAGGATCGATACACATGGAGGATCCTCCAGACTTGCTTCCTCCGAGACTCCATCCTCCGGTGGCCGACACCCTGGCCTTTGTAAAGGCCAAAGAGGACTTTAAACAGCACATCAACTTTCAGGGCCTTTTGTATAGGTATACTGTATATATTTGTGTATATGTTGGTATATACAAGGTCTATATGGGTATAACGTGTGTATTTTGGCATATACAAGGTCAGTATACTGTGTGTGTGTATATATATGCACTGAATATTGTACAGGGTCAGAGTTCAGATATAGTCCCACATATACAGCAGGGTCCCATGTATACAGCAGGGCCCCACATATACTGTAGGGCCCCATGTATACAGTATATGTAGGGTCCTGCTGTATAGGGACCCTGCTGTATATGTTGGGTCCTGCTGTATATGTGGGACTTTGTTGTATATGGGGCCATGCTGTATACATGGGGCTCTGCTGTATATGTGATGTCATCCTTATATATATTTTTTTTTTTTTTTCAAAAGTCGGCCGCTCCCACCGAGGCAGGGTGACCCAAAAGAAAGAAAATCCCCAAAAAGAAAATATTTTTTATCATCATTCAACACTTTCACCACACTCCCTACATAATCACTGTCTTTTTCAGAGGTTTAGATACACAGCTGAGAAAACCCTTTCCCCGCTGTCACTATCTCAGACCCCCCTTTAAAGTGCAGGCATTGTACTTTCCCCTTTCCCCGGACTCAAGTCCAACTAAATAAATTAACTGGGTTTCCCCGAATCCTTCACAAAAAGTTACCCCCCGCTCACACTCCAACAGATCGTCCCTGTCCCAAAACCATTCGTCTCCCCCTTCACTCCCCATCAAAACCCAGTTGCTGGAAGTCCAAGCCCTCGCCCCAAACCCCTTTTTCCCCCTTCCCCCCAACCTTTTCTAGGGGCGACCCCACCCCCCCCCTTCCTTCCCCCCAGATTTTAAGCTTTCCAAATCATTCTACTTTTTTATCCATTTTTCTAAATGACCAAACCAAACCCCAACAACCCCTTCAGCCCCCCGACAAAACTTTTAGTAACTCCACACTTCTCCTAATTTCCACACCGAATTTTCTGCATAAAATTTTACCCCAAACGCCCTTTTGACAGGGGCATCTCCACTGCCTCCAGCCTCCCGCTGGGATTTGCAACCCATGCTTCACACCCCCTATAAGAGGGGAAACAACTTTTTACATTCCCTTCTTTTTCCTCCATGGATAACGTTTTTTTTTCTCCACAGATACCAATGCACCACTCACCTTTTTTTTTTTATCAATTCTAAGGTTAACCTCATCCTTTTAAAAACCCCTCC
>WNWK01032901.1:0-21555 GCA_009830355.1 Cherax destructor
AGTTCTTTGCAATTTAGCTGCCACCTTTTTAGGGGGGGCTATGTATGTTGTTTTTAGTGACTGTGGGATGACTCCTGTGTTCATGCTCCCTCTCCATAGAATGCTGAAGGCATGTGACATGGGTTTCTTGAGTTCTTGATGAACACGGAGTTCCATGAATCGGGCCTGGGGGAGAGTGCATGGGCATGTCATTAATTGCCTTTTCGAAGTCTTGTGGTATTAGGATAATATCAGGGATTTTTAAAGTGACCAAATTTTGAGTCTCAGTCATAAAAAATTCATTTAGATTGTCGACCCTGAGTCTGGTTAACGGCTCACTGAACACCAAGTCATATTGGGACTTTAGTATCTCACTCATTTCTTTGCTGTCATCTGTGTAGGTCCCATCTTGTCAAGCAGGGGTCCAATACTGGATGTTGTTTTGCCTTAGGTTTGCATAAGAAAGAAGTATTTGGGTTTCTTTCAATTTCATTGATGGCTTTAAGTTCTTCCTGAGATTCTTGTCTCCTGTAAGATTCCTTAAGCTTAAGTTCGATATTTGCTATTTCTTGACCAGAGGTCCAGTGTATTTTCTAGTCTTGTAGGCTCTATTTTTGCTGGTTTAAGGTGAATTTGGTGCAGAGATTTAATAGCTCTTTGTGTGTGAATTTTCATCTGAACTGCCTCCGGGAGTGATTTCTGCTAAAACATTATTTGCTACACTCCTCCATTTTAGGTGTCTAAAGTTGAAATCCCCCAGTAGCAAGATGTTTGGGGCAGGAGTTGGGAAAATTTCAGACAGTGGTCAGTCTTCAAAAGCTGTTCTTGGAATGCTGGGAAGTTGCATCTGAGGCTTATACAACCACAATGACAAGGTTTTTTTATCTTTACTGCCAGAACTTCAACCACATCATTTGAGGTGTTTAGTAATTCTGAGCAAATGAATGACTCTGTGACGAAAGCTGATTACCCCGTTGTTGCCTGTTTAGTCTGTCGCATCTGAATAGGTTATAACCATATTTCGTTGTCAAAATGATCCTTTATGTGGGTCTCTGTGAAAGCCGCAAACATTACATTTGACTCCGTGAGCAGTCCCTTGATGTAAGGTACAGTGGACCCCGGCTAACGAACACCCCGGAAATCGTAAAATTTATGTAAGTAAAAATTGTAAGTGCTTCTGGAAGTGTATTTTGGGAGTCTGAAATAAACTAACCTACGTGACATTATTTCTTAAGGAAGTAAATTGTGAATGGCACTTGAGCATGCTCTGGAATGAAATTTTTCGTTCCCGGAGGTCCACTGTATTTTGTTGTTTGTTCGTGGCTTTAGACCCTGTATGTTTGCAAAGATAAATGTCGTTATATTGATGGAATTTAGGGGGTTTTGTTTGCTGGCATTAATATCGTTGTTCTGGGTGGAGGCCAATGACTCCTCCCTAAAGTTTTTCAGTTGGTGTAGGATTTCGTCATTTCTTGCCAGTTTTTTCCTTCTGGCCTTAAAAACCTCCTCTGGAGGGTTTTGTCTTCACTCTTTTGTTTCCCATGGTCTAGGTGATCTTATCTTCTTGTCCCCTGTAGATGATGTGCCTACAGTGTTATTGTGCATTGTCTTTCATGGACTGACAGTGACACATTTGGGGTGAAATAAGTTACAAGAGGAAGAGTTGCACCCTCCTGTTATCATGTGGGTGCGGTATTTTTTGGGATGGTCATAGGTGCATATCCCACCTGTTATTCCAGATATACAATGCCTGCAGATACCCAAGGCATAGAATTTGCATAGATTGGATTTTTGTTTGCCAGGATTTTTTGTGGCTGTGTTCCCTACTTGTGCATTTTTTTCTGTTTCCCCACTGCCTACAACCCCTGTATGGACATCAGTGGGATTAAATTATGGAAAATCAAATACAAAATGGGAGTTGACAGTTACTTTTTGCTGAAATTCTAAAGAGAAGTTGCAAAGTTTAGTGGACGAGTTTGGGAGGGTGTGTAAAGGAAGTTAAAAGTGAACATAGATAAGAGTAAGTTGATGAGGATATCGAATAAGTTAGGTAAAGAAAAATTGGATATCACATTGGAGGGAGGGAGTATGAAAAAAGTGAATGTGTTCAGATATTTGGGAGTAGATTTATCAGTGGATGGGTTTATGAAAGATGAGGTTAACCATTGAATTGATGAAGGAAATATAAGGTGAGTGGTGTTATGAGGTATCCGTGGAGACAAAAAATGTTATCCATGGAGGCAAAGAAGGGAATGTACGAGAGAATAGTGGTACAGTGGACCCTCGCTATTCGAATTTAATCCGTTCCAGGAGCTTGTTCTTAACGTGAAATGTTCGAAAGGCGATTTAATTTTTCCCATAAGAAATAATGGAAATACGAATGTATAGGAACTTTTGAACCAAATGAGAGAGTAATGTGGTAGGGGACCTAAATGCTAAAGTGGGAGAAACATGCAGAGAGGTGTAGTAGGTAAGTTTGGGTGCCAGGTGTAAATGATAATGGGAGCCCTTTGATTGAACTTTGTATAGAAAGGGGTTTGTTATAGGTAATACATATTTTAAGAAAAAGAGGATAAATAAGTATACAAGATATGATGTAGGGCGTAATGATAGTAGTTTGTTGGACTATGTATTGGTAAATAAAAGACTGTTGAGTAGACTTGGGATGTACATGTTTATAGAGGGGCCACAGATATATCAGATCACTTTTAGTTATAGCTACAGTGGGAGTAAAAGGTGATGGGATACAAGGAAAATAGAATCAGTAAGTAAGAGAGAGGTGAAGGTTTATAAACTAAAAGAGGAGGCAGTTAGGGTAAGATATAAACAACTATTGGAGGATAGATCAGTGAGAGGTAGGCAATGGGTTGAAAATGTATGGGATAGATTTAAAAATGTAGTGTTAGAGTGTTCAGCAGAAGTTTGTGGTTACAGGCGAGTGGGTGCGGGAGGGAGAGGAGCGTTGGTGGAATGATGATGTAAAGAGAGTAGAAGGGAGAAAAGTAGTATATGAGAGGTTTTACAAAGTAGAAGGATGAGGAGGGAAGAGTATATGGAGAGAAAAAGAGAGGTTAAAAGAGTGGTGAAGAATGTAAAAAGAGAGCAGATGAGAGAGGGTGAGATGTTATCAGCAAATTTTGTTGAAAATAAGAAAAAGTTTTGGAAAGAGATTAATAAGTTAGGAAGCCTAGAGAACAAATGGATTTGACAGTTAAAAATAGGAGAGGAGAGTTATTAAATGGAGAGTTAGAGATTCGGGAAGATGGAGAAATATTTTGAGGAGTTGTTAAATGTTGATGAAGACAGGGAAGCTGTGATTTGGTGTAGGGCAAGGAGGAATAACATCTTGTAGGAGTGTGGAAGAGCCAGTTGGAGTGTGGGAAGTTCTGAGGCAGTTGGTAGAATGAAAGGGGGTAAGGCAGCTGGGATTGATGGGATAAAGATAGAAATGTTAAAAGCAGGTGGGGATATAGTTTTGGAGTGGTTGGTGCTATTATTTAATAAATGTATGGAAGAGGGTAAGGTCCTAGGGATTGGCAGAGAGAAGTGTATTGTTCCTTTTATAAAGGCAAAGGGGACAAAAGAGAGTGCAAAAATTTTAGGGGAATAAGTCTGTTGAGTGTACCTGGTAAAGTGTATGGTAGAGTTATTATTGAAAGAATTAAGAGTAAGACAGAAAGTAGGATAGCAGATGAACAAGGGGGCTTTAGGAAAGGTAGGGGGTGTGTAGACCAAGTGTTTACAGTGAAACATATAGGTGAACAGTATTTGGATAAGGGTAAAGATGTTTTTGTGGCATTTATGGATTTGGAAAAGGCGATGATAGGGTAGATAGGGAGGCAATGTGGCAGATGTTGCAGGTGTATGGAATAGGAGGAAGGTTACTGAAAGCAGTAAAGAGTTTTTATGAGGATAGTGGGCTCAGGTTAGAGTGGTAGGAGGGAAGGGACTATTTCCCAGTAAAAGTGGGCCTTAGACAAGGATGTGTGATGTCACCGTGGTTGTTCAATATATTTATAGATGGGGTTGTAGAGAAGTGAATGCGAGGGTCTTGGCAAGAGGTGTTGGGCTAAAAGATAAAGAAGCAAATACAAAAGTGGGAGTTGTCACAGTTGCTTTTGCTGATGACACTGTGCTTTTGGGAGATTCTGAAGAGAAGTTGCAGAGGTTGGTGGATGAATTTGGTAGGGTGTGTAAAAGAAGAAAATTGAAAGTGAATATAGGAAAGAGTAAGGTGATGAGGATAACAAAAAGAATAGGTGACGAAAGATTGGATATCAGATTGGAGGGAGAGAGTATGGAGGAGGTGAATGTATTCAGATATTTGGGAGTGGACATGTCGGCGGATGGGTCTATGAAGGATGAGGTGAATCATAGAATTGATGAGGGGAAAAGGGTGAGTGGAGCACTTCGGAGTCTGTGGAGACAAAGAACCTTGTCCATGGAAGTAAAGAGGGAATGTATGAGAGTATAGTTATACCAACGCTCTTATATGGGTGTGAAGCATGGGTGATGAATGTTGCAACGAGGGAAGGCTGGAGGCAGTGGAAATGTCATGTCTGAGGTCAATGTGTGGTGTGAATATAATGCAGAGAATTCGGAGTTTGGAAATTAGGAGGAGGTGCGGGATTACCAAAATGATTGTCCAGAGAGCTGAGGAGGGGTTGTTGAGGTGGTTTGGACATGTAGAGAATGGAACGAGACAGAGTGACTTTGAGAGTGTATAAATCTGTAGTGGAGGGAAGGGGGGTAGGGGTCGGCCTAGGAAAGGGTGGAGGGAGGGGGTAAAGGAAGTTTTGTGTGCTTGGACTTCCAGCAAGCATGTGTGAGCGTATTTGATAGGAGTGAATGGAGACAAATGGTTTTTAATACTTGACGTGCTGTTGGAGTGTGAGCAAAGTAACATTTATGAAGGGATTCAGGGAAACTGGCAGGCCGGACTTGAGTTCTGGAGATGGGAAGTACAGTACCGGCACTCTGAAGGAGGAGTGTTAATGTTGCAGTTTTATAACTGTAGTGTAAAGCACCCCTCTGGCAAGACAGTAATGGAGTGAATGATGATGAAAGTTTTTCTTTTTCAGGCCACCCTGCCTTGGTGGGAATCGGCCGATGTGTTAATAAAAAAATAAAATAAAACAATTAATCCATTCCAGAAACCCAAAAATATTAAAAAATAATATATTTTAATAAAATTAAGCTTCTACATAGACAAAAACATTAAATACTACAGTGCTGTACTACTAAAAGTATTAGTAAATAAATGCAAGTCTTTTACTTACCATTATTGAAGATTGTTGATGGCATATGGAAGAGAGGGAGGAGGAGTGAGGGAGGGAGGGGTTAGTGTTTGGAAGGGAATCCCCCCAGATGGACTTGTATCAAAGTCCTATCTGGGGTTACTTCTTTCTTTGTCTTTTAATCCCACTAGGACCAGCTTGGAGTCACTGGACACTTTAACAAAATAACTGTCCACAGTCCTCTGTTTCAGGCACCTTTTCAACATGTTCCTGAAGAAGGACATTGTTTGGTCACTGAACATGCTGTGTTATGGCTTGTTTGAGCTTGTTCAGGTGGTATTTTTCAACAAAAGTTTGCAATCTATTCCAAATTGTACACATCTCCTTAATCTCTGAAGAAGGCACCTTCTTCAGCCCCTCCTCCTCCTTCTCCCATGAATCAATAGCCTCAAATCTGGTCTGATGCTCTTCCATTTCCAGCTGTTGCAGCTCTTGAGTTGTTAGCTCTACCCCTGTGGCCCTGCACTACTCTTCCACATCCTCGCCACTCACCTCCAACCCCATGGACTTGCCCAATTCCACAATACAGTCCACAACAGGCACAGGGTCGGCAGGGTCAGGGTCAGCCTCAAACCCTTCAAAATCCTCTGTTGGACACAACCTGGCCACAATGGTCTCCAAGCAGAGTTTAAAGTCCTTGAAGTTACTCCCTCCCAAGCCTTGCCTATAAGGCCTATGCAGCTGTAGATATTGAAGTGATTCTTCCAGAACTCTCTAAGGGTCAATTCACTGTCCAAGGTCATTTCAAAGCACTTTTCAAACACTGCTTTTGTGTAGAGTTTTTGAAGTTACAGATGACCTGCTGGTCCATGGGCTGGGGGAGAGGAGTGGTGTTAGGAGGCAAGAACTTCAGTTTTATAAATTTGAAGTCTTCACACAGTAGGTCTTCCATGTTTTGAGGATGTGAAGGAGCATTGTCCAGTAACAGGAGGCACTTTTGTCCAAACCCTTTTCCTGTGGTATTTTCTCACACTGGGCCAAACACTTCATGGATCCAGTCACTGAAAAGGTGCTTTGTGACCCATGCATTCTGACTAGCCTCCACAAGACACACAATCTACTTTTGACGACATTGTGTCTCTTGAACACTCTGGGATTTTCTGAGTGATACACTAGTAAAGGCTTCAATTTAAAATCCCCACTAGCATTACTACACATCATGAGAGTTAGCCTGTCTTTCATAGGCTTGTGTCCTGGCAGTGCTTTTTCCTCCTGAGTAATGTAGGTCCTGTTGGGCATTTTCTTCCAAAACAGGCCTGTTTCGTCACAATTGAACACCTGTTCAGGTTTCAATTTTTCAGTCTTTATGTAGTCCTGAAACTCTTTTATGAATTTTTCAGCTGCATGTTTGTCTGAACTGGCAGCCTCACCATGCCTTACCACATTATGTATGCCACTACGATTTTTAAATCTCTCAAACCAGCCTTTGCTGGCTTTAAATTCATTACCATTACAATCAGCACTGGTTGCAGGCATTTTCTTTACAAGATCGGCATGCAAGTTCCTTGCCTTTTCACAAATAATTGACTCCGACACACTATCACTTGCTAACTCTTTATCCTTGATCCACACCAGCAACAACTTCTCAATCTCTTTGATTATTTGTGGTCTATTTTTGGCTCGCACAGTAACACCTTTTGCAACATCAGCTTGCTTAATTTCTTCCTTCTTAAGCAGGATAGAAGCGATAGTTGACCTGTTTTGCCATATATCCTGGCAAGATCACACAATCGCACACCACTCTCGTATTTTTGTATTATTTCCTTCTTCATTTCTACGGTGTTTCTCACTTTCATCAGCCCTGGGTACCACTAGAACTTTCTTGGGACCCATGGTAGCTATTTCACAGTCGCACTTAATGAACAAACTCCAAAAATTATAATTAAGTGTGAAATGTCTGAGAAGCGTGCAGGGTATTATTCTCTCGAGTGTAAACAACGCGGACTGGCTCTCCACGCCTGCGCGGTGAGGCACCCAAGCGCCTGGGCGGACAGGTCACGAACGCATTCGTTTGACTCACGATAATTTGTTCGCATGACGATATCAATTTTCTTGTACTAATGACGATTTGTTCGACTGCCGAGCCGTTCGAATAGCGGGGGTCCACTGTACCAACACTTATATGGGTGTGAAGCATGGGTTGTAAATGCTGCAGTAAGAAGGAGGCTGGAGGCAGTGGAGATGTCGTGTCTAAGGGCAATGTGTGGTGTAAATATTATGCAGAGAATTCGTAGTGTGGAAATTACGAGGTGTGGAGTTACTAAAAGTATTATTCAGAGGGTTGAAGAGAAGTGACATCTAAACTGTCATATCTGGGCGCCTCTGCAGAGACAGTGATTATGGGTGAGAGATGGTGAATGTGTTGAATGATAGTGAAAGTGTTTCTGTTTTGGGTCACCCTGCCTCGGTGGGAGACGGCCGACGTGTTGAAAAAAAAAATTGTACCAACCCTTTTTATAAGAGTATGAGTCATGGACTTTAAATGTTGCAGCAAAGAGGAGGCTGGAGGCGGTGTAGATGCCGTGTTAGAGAGTAATGTGTGGTGTGAACATTATACAAAGGATTCAGAGCATACACATTTTAAGATGATGTGGGTTATAAATGGTATCATTCAGAGGGTGGAGAAAGGGCTGTTGAGGTGATTTGGGCATTTAGAGAATGGAACAAAATATGATGCCAAAGAGGGTGTATAAATTAGGAGAGAGGGAGAGAGAAGGAGGGGTAAGGTTTATCACAGGAAGAGTTGGAGGGAGGCTTTAAGTGGTAGGGGTATCCAGTAGGATGTTGGAGCATTTTGAATTGAATTGAAGTGAGTGGAGACATTGTTAAGGAAATTGACATAATGTTGGAGTCTGAACATTATAACATTCATTAAGGGATTCAGGAAAAAGATAAGTAGGCCTTGAATCCTGGAGGTGGGTAGTAATGCATAGGCTTGCACTGTGAAAGAGGGTTGAGGATGTTACAGTTCAAAAGGTTATTTGAATTGTGATGTCTGGATACTAATGGCAAGACAACTATTGAATGAACAGTACTGAGTACAGTAGGGCCCCGCTTTTCAGTGTTTCGCCTTACGGCATTCCGCTAATACGGCGATTTCAAATTTTGACCAAAACTCTATACAGCGAGCGGTCTTTCTAATATGGCGCGCACCACTCGGTTTGTTTACATTCTCCGTGAGCACATCTCTATTATGTCTGGAAACTTTCCAAAATTTCAAGTGTTTTAAAGTTACAGTGGACCCCCGCCATTCGAACACTCCAAAACTCACCCTTTTATGTAAGTGTATTTTTAAATGCTTTTATAAGTGTATTTTTGGGGTCTGACATGGACTACTCTATTTACATCATTCCTTATGGGAATAAATTCGTTTGGTAACAGCACTTGAACAGCATTCTGGAATGAGGGTGAGTTTTGGAGTGTTCGAATGGCGAGGGTCCACTGTATTGCATATTTTATATGTACAGTGGACCCCCGACTTTCGAACATTCTTCATTCCAGAATGCTGTTCAAGTGCTGTTACCAAACAAATTTATTCCCATAAGGAATGATGTAAATTAGATTAGTCCGTTTCAGACCCTCAAAAATACACTTATAAAAGCACTTACCATAATAAACTTACGTAAAAGGGCGAGGTTGTAGTGTTCGAATAGCGAGGGTCCACTGTACTCTGATAATTATACTTATGTGTACCTGTACCTAAATATACTTACACACTTGGCTGGCATGCAGGTACACATTAAAATCACTTAGTGTCCCACTAGTCTTAACGCCATAGTAATACTGATAGTACGTAATAATAATCACTCTTGGGCACATTAAATGTCTTATTTTACGTTAATATAGACATTTTCATTAATCCATCTATGATATTTTCTTCAAAATTATATAAGAAACATGTTACATAGCATATAAACATGCAGTGTTTATATGCTATTGAAAGGTGGTAGTCGGGTGGAGGGAAAACATAACGTTTTCTCTGGTCCAGCATCAGAGAAAATGTGTATGAATCTGCATTGGCCCAGTCACTCCCCTTAATACATAATGCTTTTGTTTACAATTCTCGGCATGAATTATTCATTACTTCTCCCTTTGTTTATGGTGGCATCTAAAGGTAGTTGTTAGAAACGATTAAACTCAGTGAACATGATATGTCGATGGTAATAAGATGGCTCTGGGCCATATTAAATATTGTTTAACTATGTAGGTTATGTGTAGGTATGTATCCCAGGCAGACTACATACCTATATTATTATTATTATTATAATAATCAAGGGGGAAGTGCTAAACCCGTAGGATTATACAGCGCCTGTGGGGGGATGTGGAAGGTATTCAGGTTTAATTCAGGGAACTGGAGCACAGATTCAATTCCCTAAATCAAGAGTTCCTCACCAGCATCAAGGAACCTTCCTTGAGGGGTACATACCTACATCTACTGGCTACCTACATCTGACTTCCTACAAATAAGTACTACTCACCTCTCGCTTTACATTAAGATTACAAATATTTTAAGGTAAGTAATGAATGTACTGTGTATGTATTTTACTTTTTATTGTGCTTTTTAATGCTTAGTTCTATTACTAACTTAATATAAGTTAGTGTAAACTTGTTGTCTGGCATTTATTTGCATTTATAAGTGGAAAAAATTGCGTTCTGCTTTCTGGCGATGTCTGCTTTCTTTCAGTAGCCTGGAACTTAACTTACCGTATAAGTGGGGCCCTACTGTATATTGTTTTGTTTGTTAACTATACCTTGGTGGGAGATGGCCACTTTTATGATATATTTTTTAATTTTGTGGTGATTTGATGAAACTGTGCTCAGGTGCCAGATCAACCAGACTGTGATGGATATGTGGGGTGGAAGGCTTCCAGCAGCAACAGCCTGATTGACCAGGCTAGCACCAGATGAGCCTGGCCCATGGCCGGGCTCCGGGAGTAGAAAGACTCAAAACTCATCAAAGGTATATCAAAGGCATGATGGTTGACAGTGGCCTCTCTCAACATTCTCTTGTGAAGAGTGTAGACATGAAAAGGTTAAGCTTATTAGGCAGTAGTTTTCTGCTCTTTGCTTCTGCCTCCTTTAAAATGGTGGTGAAGTTAAAGGACTAAGTCAAGGCACTCCTCCTTCATCCAAGGATCTTTATGAGCAGTGATCTTCATGGGATACTTGTCTTATCATTGATTTCTTTTATTGTTTAATCTTAAACTCGTTATCTCCCTGGTTCTTTAGAATACGGTATTCATTTTGCCAATTTTTGCTTTATTTATTTTATGTATATGTATACAGTGGACCCCGGTTTTTGTTATTTTTTCGTTCCAGAATGATGTTCAAGTGCCATTACCAAACGAATTTATTCCCATAAGAAATAATGTAAAGTAGACTAGTCCTTTTAGACCCAAAAATACACTTATAAAAGCATTTAAAAAAATACACTTACATAAAAGGGCGAGTTTCGAGCAGGACGAACACCTGGGGTCCACTGTATTCATTACCATACTGTATGTGATAATTTTTAATTGATATTATAATTCTTTTAAATATTGCAGTGAAGCTATGAAAGTTCAGGCACTGAAGACAGCTCAAGAGGCTTATTCCAACCAACAAGCAAAACTGAGTTTGTTCTCAGGGAGTGAAGGCAAGTTTGCACCAGAGCCTGGGCGATCTAAAGAATGTAAGGAGCATCCACAGCCACTTATATTTAAGGGCATCCTCAAGAGCTACCAGATGAATGGCATGAACTGGCTGGCTAATCTCTACTATTTTGTAAGATACATCACTCAATTTTTTGTTTGTCCTTACTTTAATAAAACTCATAGAATGAATGATATCTGGAGTTTGAATAATATTACACAGTTTACTTCATACACAAAGCTTGAAAACTCCATGTACAGTATTTACAAGTCACAGTACTATAGGCAGGTGACCAAGTAACATTTTCTCTCTTGTTGAATTTAATTGTATATTGAGGAAAAGAATGAAAATCAAAATGACATTGTCTCCTCTCTTGTTCTATTGGGATACACGGTTTAATTATATATTGAGGAAAATAATGAAATTCATATTTCCATAGCTGGAAAAATTAACAACAAACTCACCAATTGGAAAGGACCACTGAACGTTGCAGTCTATACAGGATCATGATTCATTACGATCCAGAGCAGATTTTTTTTTTTTAACACATCGGCCATTTCCCACCGACGCAAGGTGACTCAAAAAGAAAGAAAAAAACTTTCATTATCATTCAACACTTTCACCATCACTCATACATAATCACTGTCTTTGCAGAGGTGCTCAGATATGACAGTTTAAAAGTCCCTTCAAACTGCCAATATCCCAAACCCCTCCTTTAACCCTTTCAGGGTTTTTGCCGTACTAGTATGGCTTACGCACCAGGGTTATTGACGTACTAGTACGCCTAAATTTTAGCGCCCTCAAATCAAGCGGAAACAGGCTGGTAGGCCTAGATATGAGAGAATGGGTCAGTGTGCGCAGTATAAAAAAAATCCTGCACCACACATTGCGTAATGAGGGAAAAAAAACTCCGACCATGTTTTTGGTTTAAAACAGCGACTTTGCAGACTATTTTCGTATGGTATTTATGGATGTATTCTTGTTTTCTTGGTCTCATTTGATAGAATGAAAGAGATATTACAGAAATGGAGATAATTTTGATTGGTTTCACGATGACAAGTATGTACCTTGAAACTGAGCGCAAAGTAGCGAAAATGTTCGGTTTTTGCCTATGTTCAAGAGTAAGCAAATCACGCCATGCGTCCAATACACATCAACTGGTGAGTCTAATATTATTGCACAAGTGCACTGATATTATTTTTACCATTTTTACAATAATGCAATAGTATACATAACAGAAAATCTTTATTTTTTTATGTGAGAATAAAAATTCAAAATGGAAAGCAAAAGTAATGTAAGAGGGGCCTGGAGACGTGACTAATGGCGGTTTCTTGTACTCAATTGATAGAACAAATGGAATTCCAGCGAAATAGCTAAAATTTTGGTAGACTGAAAATTTTGAATTGGCCGAAAATAGGGCTCAAAGTGGGCGAAATTGCCGATGAGTAAATATCGTTGATACTGCTAACTTTGCGAGAGCATAATTCCGTTAGTTTTCCATCACATTTCGTACTTTTGGTGTTGTTATGATGGGAGATTCTAAAGAAAAGTTGCAAAGGTTAGTGGATGAGTTTGGGAGAGTGTGTAAAGGTAGAAAGTTGAAAGTGAACATAGATAAGAGTAAGGTGATGAGGGTATCAAACGATTTAAATAAAGAAAAATTGGATATCACATTGGAGGATTATGGAAGAAGTAAATTTTTTTTTTTTTTTTTTTTCAACAAGTCGGCCGTCTCCCACCGAGGCAGGGTGACCCAAAAGAAAGAAATCCCCAAAAGAAAAACTTTCATCATCATTCAACACTTTCACCACACTCATACATAATCACTGTCTTTGCAGAGGAGCTCAGATATGACAGCTGAGAAAAGTCCCTCCCAGCTGTCACTATCTCAGACCCTCCTTTAAAGTGTAGGCATTGTACTTCCCATTTCCAGGACTCAAGTCCAACTAAATCAATTAACTGGTTTCCCTGAATCCCTTCACAAAATGTTACCCTGCTCACACTCCAACAGATCGTCATGTCCCAAAACCATTCATCTCCATTCACTCCTATCTAACACGCTCACACATGCTTGCTGGAAGTCCAAGCCCTCGCCCACAAAACCTCCTTTACCCCTTCCTCCAACCTTTTCTAGGACGACCCTACCCGCCTTCCTTCCCTACAGATTTATACGCTCTCCAAGTCATTCTACTTTGATCCATTCTCTCTAAATGACCAAACCACCTCAACAACCCCTCTTCAGCCCTCTGACAAATACTTTTAGTAACTCCACACCTTCTCCTAATTTCCACATTCCGAATTTTCTGCATAATATTTACACCACACATTGCCCTTAGACAGGACATCTCCACTGCCTCCAGCCTCCTCCTCGCTGCAGCATTTGCAACCCATGCTTCACACCCATATAAGAGTGTTGGTACCACTATACTTTCGTACATTCCCTTCTTTGCCTCCATGGATAACGTTTTTTGTCTCCACAGATACCTCAATGCACCACTCACCTTTTTTCCTTCATCAATTCTATGGTTAACCTCATCCTTCATAAACCCATCCGCTGACACGTCAACTCCCAAATATCTGAAAACATTTACTTCTTCCATAATCCCTCTCTCCAATGTGGTATCCAATTTTCTTTATTTAAATCGTTTGATACCCTCATCACCTTACTCTTATCTATGTTCACTTTTAACTTTCTACCTTTACACACTCTCCCAAACTCGTCCACTAACCTTTGCAACTTTTGTTTAGAATCTCCCATAAGCACAGTATCATCTGCAAAAAGTAACTGTGTCAACTCCCATTTTGCATTTAATTCTCCATAATTTAATCCCCCCCTCTCCCCAACACCCTAGCATTTACTTCTTTTACAACCCCATCTATAAATATATTAAACAACCATTGTGACATTACACATCCCTGTCTAAGACCTACTTTTACCGGGAAGTAATCTCCCTCTCTCCTACACACCCTAACCTGAGCCTCACTATCCTCATAAAAACTCTTTACAGCCTTCAGTAACTTACTACCTATTCCATACACTTGCAACATTTGCCACATTGCTCCCCTATCCACTCTATCATATGCCTTTTCTAAATCCATAAATGCAATAAAAACTTCTCTACCTTTATCTAAATACTGTTCACATATATGCTTCACTGTAAACACTTGATCTACACATCCCCTACCCACTCTAAAGCCTCCTTGCTCATCTGCAATCCTACTCTCTGTCTTACCTCTAATTCTTTCAATAATAACCCTGCCATACACTTTACCTGGTATACTCAGTAAACTTCTTTCTTTCAACACGTCGGCCCTTTCCCACCAAGGCAGGGTGGCCCAAAAGGAAAAACGAAAGTTTCTCCTTTTACATTTAGTAATATATACAGGAGAAGGGGTTACTAGCCCCTTGCACCCGGCATTTTAGTCGCCTCTTACGACACGCATGGCTTACGGAGGAAGAATACTCAGTAAACTTATTCCCCTATAATTTTTACGCTCTCTTTTATCCTCCTTCCCTTTATATAAAGGAACTATACATGCTCGCTACCAATCCCTAGGTACCTTCCCTCTTTCATACATTTATTAAACAAAAATACCAACCACTCCAGCACTATATCCCCCTGCTTTTAAGATTTCTGTCATTATTCCGTCAATTCCAGCTGCTTTACCCCTTTCATTCTACGTAATGCCTCACGCACCTCCCCACACTCACATCCTGCTCTTCTTCACTCCTAAACGATGTTGTACCTCCCTGTCCAGTACATGAAATTATCGCCTCCCTCTTTTCATCGACATTTAAAAGTTCCTCAAAATATTCCCGCCATCTACCCAATACCTCCAGCTCCCCATCTACTAACTCCCTACTCTGTTTTTAACTGACAAATCCATTCGTTCCCTAGGCTTTCTTACCTTGTTTATCTCACTCCAAAATTTTTCTTGTTTTCAGCAAAATTTCTTGACAGAGCCTCTCCCATTCTTTCATCCGCTCTTCTTTTGCACTCTCTCACCACTCTCTTCACCTTTCTTTTACTCTCCATATACTCTGCTCTTCTATTAACACTTCTGTTTTGTAAAAACCTCTCATAAGCTACCTTTTCTCTTTTATCACACCCTTTACTTCTTCATTCCACCACTCACTCCTCTTTCCTCCTGCACCCACCCTCCTATAGCCACAAACTTCTGCCCCACATTCTAATACTGCATTTTTAAAACTATCCCAACTCTCTTCAACCCCCCACTACTCTTACTTGCACTAACCCACCTTTCTGCCAATAGTTGCTTATATCTCACCCTAACTTCCTCCTCCCTTAGTTTATACACTTTTACCTCTCTCTTACTTGCTGTTGCCATTTTCTTTTTGTCCCATCTACCTTTTACTCTAACTGTAGCTACAACCAAATAATGATCTGATATATCCGTTGCCCCTCTATAAACATGTACATCCTGAAGCCTACTCATCAACCTTTTATCCACCAATACATAATCCAACAAACTACTTTCCTTACGTGCTATATCATACCTTGTATATTTATTTATCCTCTTTTTCATAAAATTTATCCCAAACCTCTTTCTACACATAGCTCAATTAATGGTTCCCCATTTACATTTACCCCTGGCACCCCAAATTTACCTACTACTCCATCACAACATTTTTACCCACTTTAGCATTAAGATCCCCAACCACAATTACTCTCTCACTTGGTTCAAAACTCCCCACACACTCACTCAACATTTCCCAAAATCTCTCTCTCTCCCTCTACACTTCTCTCTTCTCCAGGTGCATAAACACTTACTATAACCCACTTTTCACATCCAACCTTTATTTTACTCCACATAATCCTTGAATTTATACATTTATATTCCTTCTTTACCTGCCATAACTGATTATTCAACATTATTGCCACTCCTTCTTTAGCTCTAACTCTATTTGAAACCCCTGATCTAATCCCATTTATTTCTCCCCACTGAAACTCTCCTACCCCTTCAGCTTTGTCTCACTTAAAGCCAGGACATCCAGCTTCTTTTCATTCATAACATCTACAATCATCTCTTTCTTATCATTCGCACAACATCCACGCACATTCAAACATCCCACTTTGACGATTTTCTTCTTCTTCTTTTAGTAAGCTATACAGGAAAAGGGGTTACTAGCCCATTGTTCCCGGCATTTTAGTTGACTTTTACAACACGCATGGCTTACGGAGGAAAGATTCTTATTCCACTTCCCCATGGATATGAAAGGGAAAAGCAATAAGAACAAGAACTATTAAGATAAAATCAAAGAAAACTCAGATGAGTGTGTATACAATAAACGTGTACATGTTTGCGTAGTGTGACCTAAGTGTAAGTAGAAGTAGCAAGACGTACCTGAAATCTTGCATGTTTATGAGACAGAAAAAAGACACCAGCAATCCTACCATCATGTAAAACAGTTTCAGGTTTCTGTTTCACAGTCACCTGGCAGGATGGTAGTACCTCCCTGGGTGGTTGCTGTCTACCAACCTACTACCTATATCTTTCTTTCAACACGTCGACCGTTTCCCACCGAGCGGGTGGCCCCAAAAGGAAAAACGAAAGTTTCTCCTTTTACATTTAGTAATATATACAGGAGAAGGGGTTACTAGCCCCTTGCTCCTGGCATTTTAGTCGCCTCTTACGACACGCATGGCTTACGGAGGAAGAATTCTGTTCCACTTCCCCATGGAGATAAGAGGAAATAAGAACTAGTAAGAAAATAGAAGAAAACCCAGAGGGGTGTGTATATATATGCTTGTACATGAATGTGTAGTGAGACCTAAGTGTAAGTAGAAGTAGCAAGATGTACCTGAAATCTTGCATGTTTATGAGACAGAAAAAAGACACCAGCAATCCTACCATCATGTAAAACAATTACAGGCTTTCGTTTTACACTCACTTGGCAGGACGGTAGTACCTCCCTGGGCGGTTGCTGTCTACCAACCTACTACCTAGGTTTTCAGATATTTGGGAGTTGACGTGTCAGCGGATGGGTTTATGAAGGATGAGGTTAACCATAGAATTGATGAAGGAAAAAAGGTGAGTGGTGCGTTGAGGTATATGTGGAGACAAAAAACGTTATCCATGGAGGCAAAGAAGGAAATGTACGAAAGTATAGTGGTACGAACACTCTTATATGGGTGTGAAGCATGGGTTGCAAATGCTGCAGCGAGGAGGATGCTGGAGGCAGTGGAGATGTCCTGTCTAAGGGCAATGTGTGATGTAAATATTATGCAGAAAATTCGGAATGTGGAAATTAGGAGAAGGTGTGGAGTTACTAAAAGTATTTGTCAGAGGGCTGAAGAGGGGTTGTTGAGGTGGTTTGGTCATTTAGAGAGAATGGATCAAAGTAGAATGACTTGGAGAGTGTATAAATCTGTAGGGGAAGGAAGGCAGGGTAGGGGTCGTCCTAGAAAAGGTTGGAGGGAGGGGGTAAAGGAGGTTTTGTCAGCGAGGGGCTTGGACTTCCAGCAAGCATGTGTGAGCATGTTAGATAGGAGTGAATGGAGACGAATGGTTTTTGGGACATGACAATCTGTTGGAGTGTGAGCAGGGTAACATTTTGTGAAGGGATTCAGGGAAACCAGTTAATTGATTTAGTTGGACTTGAGTCCTGGAAATGGGAAGTACAATGCCTGCACTTTAAAGGAGGGGTCTGGGATAGTGACAGCTGGGAGGGACTATTCTCAGCTGTCGTATCTGAGCGCCTCTGCAAAGACAGTGATTATGTATGAGTGTGGTGAAAGTGTTGAATGATGATGAAAGTATTTTCTTTTTGGGGATTTTCTTTTTTTTTTGGGTCACCCTGCCTCGGTGGGAGACGGCCGACTTGTTGAAAAAAAAAAACAGGGGTCCACTGTATATTGAAATATAAAACAAATCTTATGAAATTCACAATAATTAACCTGTGATTATAGTTACATTTGTATGGTTAGCTGGACTTGAGTCCTGGAGGTGGTAGAGGCAATGCCTGCACTTTGAAAGAGGGTGGGATTGTTGTAGTCAGAGAGTTATCTGATTGTGATGTCAGCATGCTTCTATAAAGATGGGTATTGAATGAATGACATTTAATGTATTTTCATTATTGGGTCGACCTGTCTTGGAAAAAGATGGTCGTTGAGTTAAAAAAAAATTACATTTGATATGCAAGAACAAGTAAGAGAGAGGTGAAGGTTTATAAACTAAATGAGGAGGCAGTTAGGGTAAGATATAAACAACTATTGGAGGATAGATGGGCTAGTGAGAGTATAGGCAATGGGGTTGAAGATGTATGGGGTAGGTTTAAGAATGTAGTGTTAGAGTGCAGCAGAAGTTTGTGGTTATAGGAAAGTGGGTGCGGGAGGGAAGAAGAGCAATTGGTGGAATGATGATGTAAAGAGAGTAGTTAGGGAGAAAAAGTTAGCATATGAGAGGTTGTTAAAAAGTAGAAGTGATACAAGGAGGGAAGAGTATATGGAGAGAAAAAGAGAGGTTAAGAGGGTGGTGAAGCAATGTAAAAAGAGAGCAAATGAAAGAGTGGGTGAGATGTTATCAACAAATTTTGTTGAAAATAAGAAAAAGTTTTGGAGTGAGATTAATAAGTTGAGGAAGCCTAGGGAACGAATGGATTTGACAGTTAAAAATAGGAGAGGAGAGTTATTAAATGGAGAGTTAGAGGTATCATGAAGATGGAGGGAATATTTTGAGGAATTGTTAAATGTTGATGAAGATAGGGAAGCTGTGATTTTGTGTATAGGGCAAGGAGGAATAACATCTTGTAGGAGTGAGGAAGAGCCAGTTGTGAGTGTGGGGGAAGTTCGTGGGGGCAGTAGGTGAAATGAAAAGGGGTAAGGCAGCTGGGATTGACGGGATAAAGATAGAAATGTTAAAAGCAGGTGGAGATATAGTTTTGGAGTGGTTGGTGCTATTATTTAATAAATGTATGGAAGAGGGTAAGGTACCTAGGGATTGGCAGAGAGCTTGCATAGTTCCTTTGTATAAAGGCAAATGGGACAAAAGAGAGTGCAAAAATTATAAGGGAATAAGTCTGTTGAGTATACCTGGTAAAGTGTATGGTTGAGTTATTATTGAAAGAATTAAGAGCAAGTTGGAGAGTAAGATAGCAGATGAACAAGGAGGTTTTAGGAAAGTGTTTACAGTTAAACATATAGCTGAACAATATTTAGATAAGGGTAAAGAGGTTTTTGTGGCATTTATGGATTGGAAAAGGCTATGACAGGGTGGACAGGGGGGCAATGTGGCAGATGTTGCAGGTGTATGGAATAGGAGGTAGGTTACTGAAAGCTGTGAAGAGTTTATACGAGGATAGTGAGGCTCAGGTTAGAGTATGTAGGAGAGAGGGAGATAATTTCCCAGTAAAAGTAGGCCTTAGACAAGGATGTGTGATGTCACCATGGCTGTTTAATATATTTATAGATGGGGTTGTAAGAGAAGTGAATGCGCGGGTGTTGGCAAGAGGTGTGGGGTTAAAAGATAAAGAATCTAACACAAAGTGGGAGTTGTCACAGCTGCTTTTTGCTGATGACACTGTGCTTTTGGGAGATTCTGAAGAGAAGTTGCAGAGGTTGGTGGATGAGTTTGGTAGGGTATGTAAAAAAAGGAAATTGAAAGTGAATATAGGAAAGGGTAGGGTGATGAGGATAACAAAAAGATTAGGTGATGAAAGATTGGATATCAGATTGGAGGGAGAGAGTATGGAGGAGGTGAATGTATTCAGATATTTAGGAGTGGACGTGTCAGCAGATGGGTCTATGAAGGATGAGATGAATCATAGAATTGATGCGGGGAAAAGGGTGAGTGGTGCACTTAGGAGTCTGTGGAGACAAAGAACTTTGTCTGTGGAAGCAAAGAGGGGAATGTATGAGAGTATAGTTATACCAACACTCTTATATGGGTGTGAAGCATGGGTGGTGAATGTTGCAACAAGGAGAAGGCTGGAGGCAATGGAGATGTCATGTCTGAGATAAATGTGTGGTGTGAATATAATGCAGCAAATTCGTAGTGTGGAAATTAGGAGGAGGTGCGGGATTACCAAGACTGTTATCCAGAGGGCTGAGGAGGGGTTGTTGAGGTGGTTTGGACTTGTAGAGAGGCTGGAACAAAGTAGAATGACTTCGGAGTGTATAAATCTGTAGTGGAGGAAGGCGGGGTAGGGGTCGGCCTAGGAAAGGTTGGAGGAAGGGGTAAAGGAGGTTTTGTGTGCGAGGGCTTGGACTTCCAGCAAGCATGCATGAGCGTATTTGATAGGAGTGAATGGAGACAAATGGTTTTTAATACTTGACGTGTTGTTGGAGTGGAGGCAAGTAACATTTATTTAGGGATTCGGAAACCGGCAGGCCGGACTTGAGTCCTGGAGATAGGAAGTACAGTGCCTGCTCTCTGAAGGAGGGATGTTAAATGTTGCAGTTTTATAACTGTAGTGTAAGCATGCCTCTGGCAAGACAGTGATGGAGTGAATGATGATGAAAGTTTTTCTTTTTCGGGGTACCCTGCCTTGGTGGGGAAAAGTCTGATGTGTTAATAAAAAAATGCAGGAACAGTATTTATTTTTGATAATAGTTACCTTGGAGTACAGCTCTTTAAGGATCATTGCCTTCACTGCTCAATCTCTAACCAGCCCTAATGATTGTTGGCGTTAACAGTCAGCTGTTGTTCCTTGAAGTTAGCAATCTGATGTTGATGCTACAAGACTGCTGATCAGGGAAAAGTTTATAGGAACTTGTAAATTGCCTCCTCGATGACCGTGATATTAGTTATGTATTTGACTCATGAAACGTAATAACACAATTTCAGACACTCACAGAATGGGATATTTAGAAGCTGTGAACACTACACTTATTGAGTTATGTTTTTTTGTACTTAATGCACCCCTATTTTTCTTTGGGCCTATTTCAGATTATTTGTCATGCCTCCATGCTTCTGATGAGTTATTTTACTGTGTAGATTTAGAACCAGGTACTGTAATGGTTTTCATATGTAAATTATGATACTGTTAAGCTTTCTCTCCTGCACTGCAGGGAATACAATTTGAATTTTTTTATTTGCTCTGAATAATTTAGTTGTTCAACTGAATATATGCGGCTGGTGAATGTTTTCTGTCTGTTCTCTAGGTAGGCAATTCTGCCAGCCTTAAATGGAGCTGTTAATGTACACCATTATTTCAGTATGAGAGAGTAAAGTGCTTTAAAGAATATTATTGTTTGCTTTGTTTCCCCCATTTAGAAGATTCTTATTATCCAGTTAAATACTAATTTCTTAGCATTTGCATACTGTGAAACACAATTGTTGTTACATAACACTGCATCAAGTAGTGTATAAACTTACTGGACATGCTCACTTTCCATAAATGCAAAAAAGTGTGACTGTTTTAGAAATTTTATTTTTGATAATCATTTCATTTCTTGTATAGCATATTTTTTAGGAAGTTTTAGGACTGCTTTTCCATGAGTTCAAACCCCATCCATTACCTGATTTCTTTCTTATTATTATCTCAACCAAAATTGTTTGTATATAATAGTAGAATAGGAGTAAGTAATAAATATCAGTCAAGTGTACAAATCTTGGGCAAATGGAAGATGTAGGGGATTTCCCAAGAAGGTTAGGCAGCATCAAGTGAAGGGGGGGTGAGATACAC
>WNWK01032902.1:0-21553 GCA_009830355.1 Cherax destructor
CCATCCCAGCGATAACTTGGTGTCCAATAATTTAAAAAAATTTGAGATTCTGTGTATTGAACACACTTAGGTATAGGTTTTCTTGTTAATAATAATGATATACTGCTCTTTAGATATTTCCACCATATCACTTAATGGTACCCTGGCTAGAAATAATATATAGTACATACAGAACAAGCCACGTGGGGATGGATGTTTTAAGTTCAACTTGTTCTGCATTGTTAAGATTACCTGTTGGTGACTGTACTCCATATAGTACACATGTAAGGCTTTGAAAACTTAGGAAATAATGAAATGAGTTCTGTGCTCACATTGGTCAAAATGTAATCACTGGAAGTGCTAAACCCCATATGGGTCATGCATTGTGTGATGAATGTTATACTGTATTATATTTCTGGAAAATGTTAAGTCTGTGTGGGTCATTCAGAGTGGTAGGCTCTGAGATATTCCCTTCCTTTCCTTGTATGACCCTTACAGTTGAAATACTTCTGCATGTATAAAAATAATTTGGAAGATGTGGTAGCAATGTGGAGTCAACTCTGTAGTGACAGATACAAGACATTTCCCACAAAATATTATTACATGATGGTTACATTTGGAAACTTGCTTATAGACTTACTTAGACTATATAACAAACATTGTCCCATAAAAACGAAACAGATTACGAATAAACAGCTAGGTTGCCCATGGCTAACTAACAGCATACTAAGATCCATTGATAGAAACATCAATATGAAAAGCAATATAGACAGGGCTTAATACACAAAGATATTATTAAACACTATGCATCAGTTCTCACCAAACTAATAAGAAAGGCCAAGCAATTGTACTACTCCAGCAGATTCACCAAAACAAGAGGAGATATAAAAAAAGACCTGGAAAAAACACTCAGATTCTGGGCACCCACAAACTGAAAAAAGCTAGGGATATTGTCCCAACTAAACCGAATGAAACACAACTACAGCCTATTGATACAGTTAACAAGATAAATGACTTCTCAACCATAGGATCAAATCTCACCAGTAAAATCCCAGGTACCAACGCCCAAGCAAGTGATTACTTAGATGGAAATTTCCCAACCTCCTCTTATCTTGCACCTACCAAGCCCACTGAAGTTACCACGATTATCAAGTCACTTAAAAAATAAATCAGGGAATCTGTCTCAAGCCCCACCATTATTGTACAAGCGAGTGGCTCATGTCCTTTCGCCTGCTATTTCATTACTCTAACAAATCACTAGAAACTAGCACTTTCCCAACACTACTCAAGACAGCAAGGGTCACACCAATACACAAAGGTGGTGACCCAACAGATGTAAATAACTACAGTGGTACCTCGACTTACGTTGTTATCACCTTACGTTATATTCGATATCCGTTACTTATAACGTAAGAAATTTGAATGCGACATCCGTTGATTGATTCGTCTTACGCCTTTCGTACCGGACCTGTCCGCTTGGAGCCCAGCTGAGCGCGCACTCCAGGGAGCGTCAGTGTGCTATTGTTTACAAGCGAGAGCGACCACCCACCCACACCCACGCATTCATACCAGTATATTGTCATTATTCCACTGTTTTTAGTGCTTGCAACTGCTAAATAAGCTACCATGGGTCCAAGGAAAGATCCTAGTGCTAAGCCTGTGGCAAAGAGGAACAGAAATATATGTACGATAGAAATGAAGAAGGAGATAATAGAAAAATATGAAAGTGGAGTGCGTATCAGTGAGCTGGCCAGGCTGTATGGTAAACCCTATTCTACCATCTCTACCATTGTGGATAAGAAATATTTAAGTAAAATCAAGGAAGCTGTTGTTGCAAAGGTGCATCTGTGATCACAAAACACAGACCACAAGTGCTGGAAAATGTGGAAAGGTTGTTGTTGGTGTGGATCAACGAGAAACAGTTAGCAGGAGATACTGTTTCGGAGGGAATAATATGTGAAAAAGCAAGGCAGTTGCATGATGATCTCCTTAAGAAAATGCCTGCAACGAGTGAAGTGAGCGAATTTAAAGCCAGCAGAGGCTGGTTTCAAAAATTTAAGAAGCGTACTGGCATACATAGTGTTGTGAGGCATGGGGAGGGAGCCAGTTGTGACAAAAGTGCGGCTGAAAAATATGTGCCTGAATTCCAGGAGTACCTAGAGGCTGAACAATTCCTCCCCCAACAAGTGTTTAATTGTGATGAAACAGGCCTGTTTTGGAAGAAAATGCCCAACAGGACCTACATTACTCAGGAGGAAAAGGCACAGCCAGGACATAAGCCTATGAAAGACAGGCTAACTTTGATGCTTTGTGCCAATGCCAGTGGGACTCTTTATTGACCTAAGGAAAGGTTTTGATAAAGTAGACCACGGCATCCTACTCCGCAAACTTGACCATTATGGTATAAGAGGCCACGCACGCACTTACATATTTCAAATCCTACCTTACTGACAGGTATCAATACATCTCTATTAAGGATACGACCTCTTGATTCTGGAGCACCACAGGAAAGTGTCCTTGGTCCCCTGCTCTTCCTCTTATACATCAATGATCTTCCCAACGTATCAACACCTGAAACCTATTCTCTTTCCTGACAACACGACTTGTGTCATCTCCCACCCAAATCATGCCTCGCTCAACACTATCATTAATGAAGAGCTACTAAAAATATCAACCTGGATGACTGCCAATAAACTTGCACTTAATAGTGACAAAACCTTCTATATTATGTTTGGTATCAGAGCAGGTGTTGCACAACTGAACATTATGATTGACAACACTCTTATCACTAAACATAATGAGGGCAAATTCCTGTGCCTACACCTTGACAGCAACCTGAAATTCACCACCCATATGCAACACACAACAAAAAAAGTATCCAAAACGGTTGGGATCCTCTTTAAGATACGTTACTACGTACCACAATCAGCCCTACTCACACTATACTATTCACTCATCTATCCCTACCTCATCTATGCCATTTGTGCTTGGGGATGAACAGCAGCAAAAAACCTAAAGCCAATAATAACCCAACAAAAAGCCAAAGTGAGAATTATCACCCAATCCAATACTAGGCAACCCCATCCCCCCCCACACTTCAAAAACCTAAACTTACTCACTGTACAGAACATCCACACCTACGACTGTGCAACCTACATTTACAGAACCATTAATTCCAATATTAACCCTGAACTAAAACACTTTTTTGATAGTTGTGACAGGACCCATAGGCACAATACCAGACACAAAAATCTCTATGGAATTCCCTGTGTCTGGCTAAATCTATACAAAAATCTGGAACTCCCTGCAGACTCCACCACTATTTACAAAACTACCGTTAAAAAAGATCTTATCTCCCTAACACACCCCACCGTTAGCTAACTACATGCAAAACCACCCAGGGAGGTACTACCATCCTGCCAGGTGACTGTGAAACAGAAACCTGAAACTGTTTTACATGATGGTAGGATTGCTGGTGTCTTTTTTCTGTCTCATAAACATGCAAGATTTCAGGTATGTCTTGCTACTTCTACTTACACTTAGGTCACGCTATGCAAACATGTACATGTTTATGTATACACACTCATCTGAGTTTTCTTTGATTTTATCTTAATAGTTCTTGTTCTTATTGCTTTTCCTTTCATATCCATGGGGAAGTGGAATAAGAATCTTTCCTCCGTAAGCCATGCGTGTTGTAAAAGTCAACTAAAATGCCGGGAACAATGGGCTAGTAACCCCTTTTAATGTATAGCTTACTAAAAAGAAAAAGAAGAAAACTGTCAAAGTGGGATGTTTGAATGTGCGTGGATGTTGTGCGAATGATAAAGAGATGATTGTAGATGTTATGAATGAAAAGAAGCTGGATGTCCTGGCTTTAAGTGAGACAAAGCTGAAGGGGGTAGGAGAGTTTCAGTGGGGAGAAATAAATGGGATTAGGTCAGGGGTTTCAAATAGAGTTAGAGCTAAAGAAGGAGTGGCAATAATGTTGAATAATCAGTTATGGCAGGTAAAGAAGGAATATAAATGTATAAATTCAAGGATTATGTGGAGTAAAATAAAGGTTGGATGTGAAAAGTGTGTTATAGTAAGTGTTTATGCACCTGGAGAAGAGAGAAGTGTAGAGGAGAGAGAGAGATTTTGGGAAATGTTGAGTGAGTGTGTGGGGAGTTTTGAACCAAGTGAGAGAGTAATTGTGGTTGGGGATCTTAATGCTAAAGTGGGTAAAAATATTGTGGAGGGAGTAGTAGGTAAATTTGGGGTGCCAGGGATAAATGTAAATGGGGAACCATTAATTGAGCTATGTGTAGAAAGAGGTTTGGTAATAAGTAATACATATTTTATGAAAAAGAGGATAAATAAATATACAAGGTATGATATAGCACATAAGGAAAGTAGTTTGTTGGATTATGTATTGGTGGATAAAAGGTTGATGGGTAGGCTTCAGGATGTACATGTTTATAGAGGGGCAACAGATATATCAGATCATTATTTAGTAGTAGCTACAGTTAGAGTAAAAGGTAGATGGAACAAAAAGAAAATGGCAACAGCAAGTAAGAGAGAGGTAAAAGTGTATAAACTAAGGGAGGGGGAAGTTAGGGTGAGATATAAGCAACTATTGGCAGAAAGGTGGGCTAGTGCAAGTATGAGTAGTGGGGGGGTTGAAGAGAGTTGGGATAGTTTTAAAAATGCAGTATTAGAATGTGGGGCAGAAGTTTGTGGCTATAGGAGGGTGGGTGCAGGAGGAAAGAGGAGTGAGTGGTGGAATGAAGAAGTAAAGGGTGTGATAAAAGAGAAAAGGTAGCTTATGAGAGGTTTTACAAAACACAAGTGTTAATAGAAGAGCAGAGTATATGGAGAGTAAAAGAAAGGTGAAGAGAGTGGTGAGAGAGTGCAAAAGAAGAGCGGATGAAAGAATGGAGAGGCTCTGTCAAGAAATTTTGCTGAAAAGAAAAATTTTTGGAGTGAGATAAACAAGGTAAGAAAGCCTAGGGAACGAATGGATTTGTCAGTTAAAAACAGAGTAGGGAGTTAGTAGATGGGGAGCTGGAGGTATTGGGTAGATGGCGGGAATATTTTGAGGAACTTTTAAATGTTGATGAAAAAAGGGAGGCGGTAATTTCATGTACTGGCCAGGGAGGTACAACATCGTTTAGGAGTGAAGAAGAACAGGATGTTGTGAGACCTGTACCCACTCGGCCTGAGGTACCCCAGCAAGTGAGCCCGTCTCCTGTATTATCCCAGTGCTTAACAAAATAGGGAATAGCATGAAGGTACAAATAAAAATGGGAACTATGGCTGTCGCTTTAATAACATAAAGAACGAGAATACATTATATCCTGAGGAGAATTACATACAATAACCATTGACCTATGGAGATATACCAGGGGGAAGGGTAGATGTTATCAGTAACACGGACTTATACTCACTCATAATTTTACCAAACCAGCTGACCTGAAGAGCATATTGGAGAGTAGGTGAACCCGCTGGGGAGAGACTCCTCACTGGACCTGTGCAAACATCTGGGACCTCTGTCGTTTTCATGACAATTTATGGAGTGAGATAAAAGGTGAAAACCAGTGGTACGATGATTGCCAGTTAAGAACAAGTCTGAGGACTTAAGATGGGGAGGTTGGTGACATGCTATTTGGGCCAAGGTAAGGGTGGGTAATTTATGCTGGACCTGACAACCACACTGACTAAACAGGATGTGAGTGTGGGAGGTGCGCGAGGCATTACGTAGAATGAAAGGGGTAAAGCAGCTGGAACTGACGGGATCATGACAGAAATGTTAAAAGCAGGGGGATATAGTGCTGGAGTGGTTGGTATTTTTGTTTAATAAATGTATGAAAGAGGGAAGGTACCTAGGGATTGGCAGAGAGCATGTATAGTTCCTTTATATAAAGGAAGGGGATAAAAGAGAGGGTAAAATTATAGGGGAATAAGTTTACTGAGTATACCAGGTAAAGTGTATGGCAGGGTTATTATTGAAAGAATTAGAGGTAAGACAGAGAGTAGGATTGCAGATGAGCAAGGAGGCTTTAGAGTGGGTAGGGGATGTGTAGATCATGTGTTTACAGTGAAGCATATATGTGAACAGTATTTAGATAAAGGTGAGAAGTTTTCATTGCATTTATGGATTTAGAAAAGGCATATGATAGAGTGGATAGGGAGCAATGTGGCAAATGTTGCAAGTGTATGGAATAGGTAGTAAGTTACTGAAGGCTGTAAAGAGTTTTTATGAGGATAGTGAGGCTCAGGTTAGGGTGTGTAGGAGAGAGGAGATTACTTCCGGTAAAAGTAGGTCTTAGACAGGGATGTGTAATGTCACCATGGTTGTTTAATATATTTATAGATGGGGTTGTAAAAGTAAATGCTAGGGTGTTGGGGAGAGGGGTGGGATTAAATTATGGAGAATTAAATGCAAAATGGGAGTTGACACAGTTACTTTTAGCTGATGATACTGTGCTTATGGGAGATTCTAAAGAAAAGTTGCAAAGGTTAGTGGACGAGTTTGGGAGTGTGTGTAAAGGTAGAAAGTTAAAAGTGAACATAGATAAGAGTAAGGTGATGAGGGTATCAAACGATTTAAATAAAGAAAAATTGGATATCACATTGGAGAGAGGGATTATGGAAGAAGTAAATGTTTTCAGATATTTGGGAGTTGACGTGTCAGCGGATGGGTTTATGAAGGATGAGGTTAATCATAGAATTGATGAAGGAAAAAAGGTGAGTGGTGCGTTGAGGTATCTGTGGAGACAAAAACGTTATCCATGGAGGCAAAGAAGGGAATGTACGAAAGTATAGTGGTACCAACACTCTTATATGGGTGTGAGGCTGGAGGCAGTGGAGATGTCCTGTCTAAGGGCAATGTGTGGTGTAAATATTATGCAGAAAATTCGGAATGTGGAAATTAGGAGGAGGTGTGGAGTTACTAAAAGTATTTGTCAGAGGGCTGAAGAGGGTTGTTGAGGTGATTTGGTCATTTAGAGAGAATGGATCAAAGTAGAATGACTTGTAGAGCGTATAAATCTGTAGGGAAGGAAGGCGGGGTAGGAGTCATCCTATAAAAGGTTGGAGGAAGGGGTAAATGAGGTTTTGTGGGGAGGGCTTGGACTTCCAGCAAGCATGTGTGAGTGTGTTAGATAGGAGTGAATGGAGACGAATGGTTTTTGGGACATGACGATCTGTTGGAGTGTGAGCAGGGTAACATTTTGTGAAGGGATTCAGGGAAACCAGTTAATTGATTTAGTTGGACTTGAGTCCTGGAAATGGGAAGTACAATGCCTGCACTTTAAAGGAGGGGTCTGGGATAGTGACAGCTGGGAGGGACTATTCTCAGCTGTCGTATCTGAGCTCCTCTGCAAAGACAGTGATTATGTATGAGTGTGGTGAAAGTGTTGAATGATGATGAAAGTATTTTCTTTTTGGGGATTTTCTTTCTTTATGGGTCACCCTGCCTCAGTGGGAGACGGCCGACTTAGAAAAAAAAAAAAAAATCTGTGATTTACTCTAATTTACGCTTACACTCACCCAAATGACTATAAACATAAAATTCCTAATATAGCTATTGCTAATATATCTTAAGCTAGTCCTAAGTTTGCCTGAGATACGCCAGTATAGAAGCTTTAATGGAAACTGTGTATCATGCCAAGACAAAACCATTCTCATTACTAAATTTACAAATTGTTATATTCTTATATGCTTTGTACTACCTTACTATTGTAAATCTATTCAATCACTACCGTTACCTAACTTTAATATCAGTATGCTCCATAACCTGTCAATATAGAGTAAGAATTAGTATTAGTCTGCCCGAAATGCTTAGGCATGCTAGTGGCCTTCTTTGTAATTAATATTTTATAATATGTAAACCACACATTGTAAGCTTTACAGAGAAATAAACATTTCAATAAATACTGGTACAGTAGTTTAGTTTTAAATGTACAAAAAATCAGAATTTGCTTGTATACATTTTTTTTATAGTAACTGGTGAGATTTAGTTCCTGTTATTGATTTGAATTTAAAAGTGATTATGTATATTTTTTATTGGAACCAGTAGGTTCAATAGTGAATTTTAATATACATTCCTTTTGTTTATTTTAAAATCTGCCAGGTGTTAAAATTTCCTATACAGTGGACCCCCGGATTTCGTACTGCTCCCAACTAGAACATTTATGTAAGTGTATTTTTAGGGGTCTGAAACAGACTAATCTAATTTACATTTGTCCTTATGGGAACAAATTCGTTTGGTAACGGCACTCGAACAGCCTTCTGGAAAGAATTATTGACGAAATCCGGGGGTCCACTGTATTTTTCTAGCCTTGTCAGCATTATCCTACTGTAGCTTTGGCACTATCCTACTGTACCTTCAGCACTATCCTACTGGTACTGTAACTTCAACACTATCCTCCTGCATTTTCAGATTTCAAAATTTCATTAGGAATAATTATTTTTATGAATGTGGACAACAGTAACTGCTTGTATCTTGTGATAAAGAGAAACAGATTATAGTTTAATTGACACAGCAGAGTTACAGCATTTACAGAATCATGATCATGTGTGATCTGAACCCATATTGTGAGCACTCTGATCCTAGCATTAGCCTGCAGCAAATCATTGGGGTCTAGCCTGCAGCAAATCATTGGGGTCTAGCCTGCGCTAGTCATTGGGGTCTAGTCTGCGCTAGTCATTGGGGTCTAGTCTGCGCTAGTCATTGGGGTCTAGTCTGCGCTAGTCATTGGGGTCTAGTCTGCGCTAGTCATTGGGGTCTAGCTAGTCTTGGGGTCTAGTCTGCGCTAGTCATTGGGGTCTAGTCTGCGCTAGTCATTGGGGTCTAGTCTGCGCTAGTCATTGGGGTCTAGTCTGCGCTAGTCATTGGGGTCTAGTCTGCGCTAGTCATTGGGGTCTAGTCTGCGCTAGTCATTGGGGTCTAGTCTGCGCTAGTCATTGGGGTCTAGTCTGCGCTAGTCATTGGGGTCTAGTCTGCGCTAGTCATTGGGGTCTAGTCTGCGCTAGTCATTGGGGTCTAGTCTGCGCTAGTCATTGGGGTCTAGTCTGCGCTAGTCATTGGGGTCTAGTCTGCGCTAGTCATTGGGGTCTAGTCTGCGCTAGTCATTGGGGTCTAGTCTGCGCTAGTCATTGGGGTCTAGTCTGCGCTAGTCATTGGGGTCTAGTCTGCGCTAGTCATTGGGGTCTAGTCTGCGCTAGTCATTGGGGTCTAGTCTGCGCTAGTCATTGGGGTCTAGTCTGCGCTAGTCATTGGGGTCTAGTCTGCGCTAGTCATTGGGGTCTAGTCTGCGCTAGTCATTGGGGTCTAGTCTGCGCTAGTCATTGGGGTCTAGTCTGCGCTAGTCATTGGGGTCTAGTCTGCGCTAGTCATTGGGGTCTAGTCTGCGCTAGTCATTGGGGTCTAGTCTGCGCTAGTCATTGGGGTCTAGTCTGCGCTAGTCATTGGGGTCTCTTATTATTATAATCAAAGAAGCGCTAAACCACAAGGGTCATACAGTGCAGCAGGGCAGGGCAGGATGCAGGGATATTGGGTAACAAGAGGAAAGGGATGATTATTAGGATATGGAGTGCAGTGGATAGAGCAGGGATAGAGGGTAGCAAGAGACTGAGGTAGAAAGGACTGAGCGGAGTGCTAGAGGCATCATCATAAGAGTTTGTGTAGTAAATCAGTTGCTGTCAAAAGTCAATGAGAGAGTCTGAATTAAAGGAGGGTCCATCAGCAAGAAGGGAAGGTAAAGAAAGAGCAGCAGTGGGGACAACATTGGAGGTAAATTCTGCGTGCTCGTTGATAGAGCAGGCAGTCCAACAGAATGTGGCTAACAGATACTGGAACTAGACAATTCTCACAGAGAGGGACAGGAGCCTCTCCATGAGATACCCGTGAGTAAGACGAGTGTGGCTAATGCAAAGACGGAGAAAGTAGTCTCCCAACCTCGACATTGATGACAAGAAGATGGCCAGAAACCTATACTACTTGGTTTAATAGAATAAAGTTTGTTATGGAGCAGATCAGACCAACAGTATTGCCAACAGGTGAGAAGGTGGGTAGCAATTGCAGAAATAGTCCGTGAATGGAACAACTCTTATGAAACAGAGGTCATGTACTGCTGACCGCACAGCAGTGTCTGCCTGTTCATTGCCCTGTATGTCAACATGACCAGGGACCCAATAAAAAACAATATCTTTGTGCTTGCTAGAATCGGCGCAACCAAAGTTGGATACTGAAGAACTAGGGGCAAGATGTATCAAATTGGGGTCTAGTCTCTGCTCGTCGTTGGGGTCTAGTCTCTGCTCGTCGTTGGGGGTCTAGTCTCTGCTCGTCGTTGGGGGTCTAGTCTCTGCTCGCTCGTTGGGGTCTAGTCTCTGCTCGTCGTTGGGGTCTAGTCTCTGCTCGTCGTTGGGGGTCTAGTCTCTGCTCGTCGTTGGGGTCTAGTCTCTGCTCGTCGTTGGGGTCTAGTCTCTGCTCGTCGTTGGGGTCTAGTCTCTGCTCGTCGTTGGGGTCTAGTCTCTGCTCGTCGTTGGGGGTCTAGTCTCTGCTCGTCGTTGGGGTCTAGTCTCTGCTCGTCGTTGGGGTCTAGTCTCTGCTCGTCGTTGGGGGTCTAGTCTCTGCTCGTCGTTGGGGTCTAGTCTCTGCTCGTCGTTGGGGGTCTAGTCTCTGCTCGTCGTTGGGGTCTAGTCTCTGCTCGTCGTTGGGGTCTAGTCTCTGCTCGTCGTTGGGGTCTAGTCTCTGCTCGTCGTTGGGGTCTAGTCTCTGCTCGTCGTTGGGGTCTAGTCTCTGCTCGTCGTTGGGGTCTAGTCTCTGCTCGTCGTTGGGGGTCTAGTCTCTGCTCGTCGTTGGGGTCTAGTCTCTGCTCGTCGTTGGGGTCTAGTCTCTGCTCGTCGTTGGGTCTAGTCTCTGCTGTCGTTGGGGTCTAGTCCTAGTAATTATTTGGGTCTAGTCTGTGCTTTTATTGGGGTCTAATCTGTGTAATTGGGGTCTAGTCTGTGCTTATTATTGGGGTCTAGTCAGTGCTGATTATTGAGGGTCTAGTCTGTAGTAATTATTGAGGGTCTAATCTGTAGTGAATTGTTGGGGCTCTAGTCTGTAGGTAATTATTGGGGGCTAGTCTGTAGTAATTGTTGGGGCTAGTCTGTGGTAATTATTGGGGGCTAGTCTGTGTAATTATTGGGGGCTAGTCTGTGGTAATTATTGGGGGCTAGTCTATGCTTATCTCTGGGGGTGTAGCTTGTGCTAATCATTCAGGTTCAATCTGTCCAATCATTTAGGTCCAGTAACAGTGAATATTATTGTTGTAATCAGAACCAAGCACTAAACCCACTAGGGTCGCCCAGTAACAGTGAAAGGCTTCTAGTCTTGTGTAAATACTACTAATTCTGAGTAGTTACTATAGCAAAGCACGGTGTCACTTGCCATCGTTTCACCCGTATGTTGAAAACAATCGTAGTGGAGATAATTTCTTTTCTGAAGTTTTCAGTAGGAAAATATTTCCTTGCTACAGACAAATTCACAAGCATTGATAATTATTAATTATTTTTATCAGTATTTGCAAAATAAATGATTAATATTTAATTAAATGGTCCATTTGCACTCTTTGTACTAAAAAATTCTTGTTTTTCTTACCAGAGTTAAAATATTATACGGCAGTGAAATATAAAAACACACTGGCTGATGATGCACTTCAACTGAAGTTTTTCATATACAGTATTATGATAAAAATACTGGATGTGCTCTACTTAATGGAGAACTGGAACAAGAGGCTTTGTAGTACTAGAGTGACATTCCTAAACTAAATTAGTACCTACATATAGCTACACTTGTGTAAGTATATTAAGGCCATTAGCAGGCAGGCAGTGGGTGTACAACACTCAACTACTACACTTCACACACCACCTTCATTATTCAGGTAACTTGATGTGCAGTAATTGTAAATCACTTTGAACACGGCTTTAGTTCTGTGTGTAAACAATATTTTATATATTAACACAATTTATGTAGTCCATACTGAAGCTGAATTGTGAAACAGTGATTATATATATTCTGTCTCTTTCATAAAAGTCAGTGACAATCACATTTTGTTTTTATGAAAGAGTAGTCATTATTCACATTCATCATCACTCGAGTCAAGACACTTATCAGTGCACTTACGAGGAATCTGCACTAAAACATCAACTTGCAGTTTTGCAGAGAGTAGTTGTCCTCTAATAGATGCTTCACTCTCTTTAATTAGGAACTTTGAATATTTGAAAATGTTGAATTATTTTTAATGAAGCATTTTCCTGCTTTTCAATAAGCATTCAACTGCTCATCAAGGGTTATTTAGCTGTTTTTTTAAGGGTCAGTCAGCTACCCTTCAAGGAAACTAGTAGCTATCCTTGAGAGAAAGGTTCACAACTCTTTGTTAAGGAAGCTCATTTGTCCTTGACAGGGATGTCACCTGGTCATTAAAGGACAATTAGCAGTTCTTCACATGAATGTCTGTTTTCAATAATGGGGTACTTGTCTGCCCTCCATAGGAATGCCTGAAATCCAGTAAAGGGTTCTCAGCTTTCATGCACAGGAATGTCAGCTCGGTCTTGGTGGTCTGGGTGGATATAAGCTGTCACTGAAACAAATGACAGGAAGTTTTACCAAATTTTAAGCAAAGTATTATCATTTTATATAGAGAACAAACTTTTCATAAAGATTCAGAGTGATACATCATAGCAGGTTGATATTACTCACCATCTCTCTCTTGACACTTGGGACCAAGCCAACCAGGGGAGCAGGAGCACTGGCCTGTAGCAAGATCACATGTGGCACCATTGTAACATTCACAAACTTGCTGACACCCAGGGCCATATCGTCCAGCACCACATGCTGCATCATTAAGTGGCAAGTTAAAATTTTTAAACACTGGCTTTTTCTCACCAAGGCAGGGTAACCCAAGAAGAATAACACATTCACTATTTCTTATTCCTTATCACTAGAGCTGCATGATCCATGTAGGTTTACCACTCTTTTGCAAATAATATGGAGGAGGGTAAGGTACCTAGGGATTGGCAGAGAGAATGCATAATTCCTTTGTACAAAGGCAAAGGGGACAAAAGAGAATGCAAAAATTATAGGGTAATAAGTCTTTTGTATAAATTCAAGGATTATGTGGAGTAAAATAAAGGTTGGATGTGAAAAGTGGGTTATAGTAAGTGTTTATGCACCTGGAGAAGAGAGAAGTGTAGAGGAGAGAGAGAGATTTTGGGAAATGTTGAGTGAGTGTGTGGGGATTTTGAACCAAGTGAGAGTAATTGTGGTTGGGGATCTTAATGCTAAAGTGGGTAAAAATGTTGTGGATGGAGTAGTAGGTAAATTTGGGGTGCCAGGGGTAAATGTAAATGGGGAACCATTAATTGAGCTATGTGTAGAAAGAGGTTTGGTAATAAGTAATACATATTTTATGAAAAGAGGATAAATAAATATACAAGGTATGATATAGCAATGGGAAAGTAGTTTGTTGGATTATGTATTGGTGGATAAAAGGTTGATGAGTAGGCTTGGATGTGACATGTTTATAGAGGGCAACGATATATCAGATCATTATTTGGTTGTAGCTACAGTTAGAGTAAAATGTAGATGGGACAAAAGAAAATGGCAACAGCAAGTAAGAGAGGGTAAAAGTGTATAAACTAAGGGAGGAGGAAGTTAGGGGGAGATATAAGCAACTATTGGCAGAAAGGTGGGCTAGTGCAAGTAGGAGTAGTGGGGGGTTGAAGAGAGTTGGGGGAGTTTTAAAATGCAGTATTAGAATGGGGCAGAAGTTTGTGGCTATAGGAGGGTGGGTGCAGGAGGAAAGAGGAGTGAGTGGTGGAATGAAGAAGTAAAGGGTGTGATAAAAGAGAAAAAGGTAGCGTATGAGAGGTTTTAAAAACAGAAGTGTTAATAGAAGAGCAGAGTATATGGAGAGTAAAAGAAAGGTAAGAGAGTGGTGAGAGAGTGCAAAAAGAGCGGATGAAAGAATGGGGGAGGCTCTGTCAAGAAATTTTCTGAAAACAAGAAAATTTTTGGAGTGAGATAAACAAGGTAAAAACCAGAGAACAAGGGGTTTTTCAGTTAAAAAAGAGAGGGAAATTAGTAGATGGGGAGCTGGAGGTATTGGGGATGGCGGGAATATTTTGGGGAATTTAAATGTCGATGAAAAAGGGAGGCGGTAATTTCTGTACTGGCCAGGGGGGTACAACTCGTTTAGGAGTGAAGAAGAGCAGGATTAGTGTGGGGGGGTGGGGGGCAAGTAGAATGAAAGGGGGGGAAACAGCTGGAATTGGCCCCTCTAAAAATGTTAAAAGCAGGGGGATATAGTGCTGGGTGGTTGGTATTTTTTTTTTTAATAAAGTATGGGGGAAGGATAGGGGTTGGCAGAGAGCATGTTGTTCCCCTTTATAAAGGAAGGGGGGGAAAAAAAGTGTAAAAAATTATAGGGGAAAAGTTTACTGAGATACCAGGAAAATGTTGGAGGGTTATTATTGAAAGAATTAGAGGTAAGACAGAAGTAGGATTGCAGATGAGCAAGGAGGCTTTAAAAGTGGGTGGGGGTGTGTAGATCAATGTTTACAGTGAAGCAAAATGTGAACAGTTTTTAAATTTTAAAAGGGGAGAGAAGTTTTTATTCTTTTTTTGGATTTAAAAAAAGGGATATGATAGAGTGGAAAAAGGGGGGCAATGGGGGGAAAATGTTGCAAGTGTTTTGGAATAGGTAGTAAGTTACTGAAGGCTGAAAAAATTTTTTATGAGGATAGCGATTTTTAGGTAAAGGGTGTGTAGGAGAGGGGGGATTATTTCCCCCGGGAAAAAGTAGGTCTTAGACAGGAATGTGTAATGTCACCATGGTTTTTTTAAAATTTTTTTTAGATGGGGTTAAAAAAGGTAAATGCTAGGGTGTTGGGGAGGGGGGGGGGATTAAATTATGGAGAATTAAATGCAAAATGGGATTTGGGGCAAGTTACTTTTTGTTTTATGATCCCTGTCCCTTTTGGGAGATTCAAAAAAAAAAATTGAAAAAGGGTTTTTGGGCCCCGAGTTTGGGAGGGGGAAAAAAAGGGAAAAAATTAAAAGGGGAAAATAGATAAGAGTAAGGTGATGAGGGTATAAAAAACGATTTAAATAAAAAAAAAATTGGGGTATCACATTGGAGAGAGGGGGATTAGGGGAAAAAGTAAATGTTTTCAGATATTTGGGAGTTGATGTGTCAGGGAGGGGTTTTTATGAAGGATGAGGTTAACCATAGAAGATAAAGGGAAAAAAAAGGGAGTGGTCTTGGGGTATCTGTGGAGAAAAAAAAAATTATCCATGGAGGCAAAAAAGGGGGAAAGTAAAAAAATATATTGGTACCAACATCTTATATGGGTGTGAAGCATGGGTTCCAAATTTGCGGGGGGAGGCTGGGGCAGTGGAGATGTCCTGTCTAAGGGCAATGTGTGGTGTTTTTTGGGGAGAAAATTGGGAATGTGGAAATTGGGAGACGGTGTGGGTAACAAAAAATATTTGTCAAGGGGGGGGGTTGTTGAGGTGGTTTGGTCATTTAGAGGGAATGGATAAAAGTAGAAGGGCTTGGGGGCGATAAACTAAAAGGGGAAGGGGGAAAGGGGGGGTGGGGGCCCCCCCAAAAAAAGGTTTTGGGGGGAAGGGGAAAGGAGGTTTTGTGGGCGGGGTTTTTGGGTTTCCCCAAAAACATTTTGAGCGTGTTAGATAGGGGGGGGAAAGGAGACGAAGGGTTTTTTGGGGACAGGGCGATCTGTTGGAGGGGGGGCAGGGTAACATTGTGTGAAGGGATTCGGGAAACCAGTTAATTGATTTAGTTGGCCCCGGTCCCAAAGGGGAAAAGTACAATGCCTGCATTTAAAAAGGGGGTCTGAGATAGTGACAGCTGGGGGGGACTTTTCTCACTGTCGATAAAAAACCCTCTGCAAAAACAGTGATTATGTATGAGGGGGTGAAAGTGTTGAATGATAATGAAAGAATTTTCTTTTTTGGGGGTTTTTTTTTTTTTGGGGCACCCCGCCCGGGGGGGAGACCCCACTTGTTGAAAAAAAAAAAAAAAAAAAAATCTTTTGGGTATACCTTTATTAAGTGTATCAGAGTTATTATTGAAAGAATAGCAGATGAACAAGGAGGCTTTACAAAGGGTAAAGGGGTGTGACTGAGTGTTTACAGTGAAACATAATGGCAGTATTTAGATAAGGGGGAAAGAGGTTTTTGTGGCATTTATGGATTTGGAAAAGGCGAAAGACAGGGTGGATAAAAGGGGGCAATGTGGCAGATGTTGCAAATGTATGGAACAGGAGGTAGGGGTTTTAAAGCAGTGAAAAAACTTTTTCAAGGATAGTGAGGCTCAGGTTAGAGTATGTAGAAAAGGGGGGGATTACTTCCCAGTAAAAAATGGGCCTTACACAAGGATGTGTGATGTACCATGGTTGTTCAATATATTTTTAGATGGGGTTGTAAGAGAAGTAATGCTCGGGTGGTTTGGGAAAAGGTTTGGGGGTTTAAAAAATAAAAAAATCTAACACAAAGTGGGAGTTATCCGGTTTCTCTTTTTGATAATTTTTGCTTTTGGGAGTTTCTGAAGAGAAGTTGAAGAGGTTGGTGGATGAGCTTGGTAGGGTATGTAAAAGAAAAAAAATTGGGAAAATGAATATAGGAAAGAGTAAGGTGATGAGGATAAAAAAAAAATTAGGTAACAAAAGATTGGATATCAGGTTGGAGGGAGAGATGGAGGAGGTGAATGTATTCAGATATTTAGGAGTGGACGGTAACCCAGATGGGTCTATGCAAGATGAGGTGAATCATAGATGAGGTGAGTGGTGCACAGAAGTCTGTGGAGATGAAGAACTTTGTCCATGGAAGCAAAGGGGAATGTATAAGAGTATAGTTTGGGGTCCAAAACGCCGTGTAACTCCTCTTTTTTTTTTATGTGGGTTGTGTGTGTATTGTTCCAGTCACGGTATTGTCCCTTTTTTTTTGTTATTTATACCAATGCTCTTATATGGGTGTGAAGCAGGGGTGGTAAAATGTTGTAACAAGGGGAAGGCTGGAGGCAGTGAAGATGTCGTGTCTGGGGGGCAATTTTGGTGTAAATATAATGCAGAGAATTTGTATTTTGGGAAAAATTTGGAGGGGGTGCAGGATTACCAAAACTATTATCCAGAGGGCGGGGGGAGGTTGTTGAGATGGTTTGGACATGTAGAAAATGGAATGAAATAGAATGACTTAAAGAGTGTATAAATCTGTAGTGGAGGGAAGGCGGGGTAGGGGTCACCCTAGGTAAGGTTGGAGTGAAGGAGGTTTTGTGTGCAAGGGACTTGGATTTCCCCGCAAGCGTGCATAAACGTGTTAGATAGGAGCAAATGTAGACAAATGGTTTTAGGACTTGACGTGCTGTTTGAGTGTAAGCAAGGTAACATGAAGGAATTCAGGAAACCGGCAGCCCCGGACTTGATACCCCGAGATCGGAAGAAAGTGCCGGCACTTGAAGGGGGGGGTGTTAATGTTCCCGGGGAAATAACTGTAGTGTAAGCCGCCTCTGGCAAGACAGTGATGGAGTGAATGACGATGAAAGTTTTTTTTTTTGGGCCACCCTGCCTTGGTGGGAAATGGCCGATGTGTTAAAAAAAAAAAAAAAAAATATATCACAATGCAGGGGAACTTTTAATGGCAACATACCATAACGAGAAATGCAATATGTATCAAGCAGGGGGACACTAAAGGCGGGGAAAATTTTTTTGTTAACACACCAGTTTTTTCCCCATCAGGTAAGTGCCCCAAAAAAAAAAAAAAAACACTTTCATGGCATTCATGCAATCACTTTTTCCCAAGTGTGCTAACATCACAGCTCAGATGCCCCTCTGAATTGCAACATTCCTACCCCTCTTTCAGAGTGCAGGCACTGTATTTCCCCCACCTCCAGGACTCTAGTCTGGCAAACCCCAGTTTCCTTGAATCCCTTTGTAAATGTTATTCCGCTCACACTTCAGCAAAAATCAAATCGAAAAAGTAGCTTGGCTCCACTCATTCCCATTTAACACACCCCACACAAGCCTGTTGGATGCCCAAAGTCCTCAAAGTAATATTTCCCTGGCAACCCCCACACCCCTTATCTCCAAACTCCAAGTTCTCTGCAAAAAGGTTTTTACACTGTACTCCGCAAGACCCCAAGTGGACATTAACCAAATCTTCAAATGGGCCACTCAAAACAATATGAAGTTCAATGAGGGGAAATTTAAACAGTGGCCCCCCGGATTTTTGGTCACCTCGGAAAATCGAACAATTATATAAGTTTAATATTGTAAGTGTTTTTTGTATGTTTTTTTTGGGGGTTGAAAGGACTAACCCTAATTTTTTTTTTTCCTTTTAACCCCCTTTGACTGTGGGGCCCCTGAAACTTTTTTATGTGGGGAAATTTTCAAAAAAAAAAAAAATTTTTTTTCTCATCAAAATGTTAGGATTTTTTTGCTGATTGTTTTAAAAAAAAAAAATTTTTTGCCATCAGTTTTCCGAGAATGGAGGGGAAAAATTGGCACAATTTGGACCTGCGGGAAAAATGGGGGAAATTTCCCCTGCTGGTAAACTTCTTTTTTATTTTCCCTTTAAATTTCTTTTTTTTTTTACTATTTTTTTTTTTATTAACTTATGGGGCCCCTTGGGGACCCCAGAAAAGGGGCAATGTATATAAAACACTGTTTTTGCACCACAAAAATTTTAAAAAAAATGGTATTTTTATATTTTTACAAAACTTTTTAAAAAACAAACAACGACAAAAAAAGTTCATTACTATTGTTCTATAAATATATACATTTAAATCACTAACACTTTCCCCCGAACCCCTGCACTTTGGAACTCTTTGAAACATGGGTATAACACAGTGGTACTTTACCTTCACACAAAAAAAGGGCTCTGCGTGTTTGTGGGCGTTTTTTGGAATGTTTACAGACAAAAACACCTCTTCTGGGGATTTTTTTTTAGAGTAGTAGCAGGCACTTGTATGGGGTGTATCACCAGGCCTCATAGGGGGTGTGTTGATTTTTGGGGGGTTTTGGGCTATTGCAGGTGTTGCCCCTTTGGGGATTGAATTTTTTTGTCTGATGACTGACAAACAAAATTCACCATATTTGGGGTTTTTTGTTTTTGGGCTTCAACTTGTACATGTTATAAGCATTCAGCATGGAAATGTCAAGAAGATGGAAAAAAATTTTATGTACCACTTATAACCTTTCTACACAATCGAAACCCAATCTGCATGTAAATTTATCCACTAAGCGCATATTGGGGTTTTAGCCCCTCACAGCTGCGGGTTTTTGAATGGGTTCATTGGTCTTTTATTCTGTCTTCCCTGTCTACCATTTCATGTCTGGAACTGATGTCAACAATGTGACATCACGTTTGTTTTCCAAAAAGCCACGATATCTTGGCAGAAAAAACCTGCACTTCACCTCTCCGGGGCCAGCCAAACCAGGCATATGTTTACGGTTTCCGCACTGTCCCACAAGTCTTCTTTTCACCCCAAGAAATCACTGAGTAAAGGGCTGTGTACCAGTTATCAGTATATAATATTCCCCTTACCAAGATTGGTTCCATCATTGTTCTAAACATCACCAGAGATCCCAATAACTTTTTATCTCTTGTTTTCTGCCAGTGTACACAATTAGATCCAAAACCAAATTTTTTCAATCACACAGAAAATAACTTTATACCGCGTTTCCTCTTCTTGGTTTTACTTTTGAAGCAGTCTGCCTTTGAACAAAATCAAAACTCATCAATAACAAGTTTCCCCAAAGGGGGAAAAAATACATACAACATTTTTTGTTTCAGGTACATGAACACTTTCCCCGATCTTATATAACCTGTCGTTTCTTCAGGCCTTTTTTTATCAAAAAAATGAAGCATCGAACAGTATAAAAAAACGATTCACTGGTATAATATCACAAAAAACCCGGGGGTTTAAATCAGGGGTTCTGTCGCCCCGTATGTGGGGACAGTGTGCTTATAAACTTTTGGGGGATAAGCATTATTGTGGAAAAAGAAAAAATTACATCTCTCCACAGTTGTGTCCTTCCACTGGGGGGCCGGGGTGAATTTGGTGAAAAAAGTGTTTTTTCCATGGTGTACTCATAGTATGTTTGTTTTCCCCCGACAATAATGTCCATCGGGGGTTCATCAAGAAAAACCCAAAGCATTCCAGTTCAGTAGCATTTTTCCCCCAATTTACACGATGGCCTATTCCACTTTGTGCTTCATCAAAGTCATGGGGATTGGGAACAAAATTGTCCCTTTTCTGCCAATCCCAGATGCGGTCTGCTGGTGCGTCTGGATATTGACAGGTGGTTGTGGTTGTGCAGGTTGTGGTTTGCAGGTTGTGGCTTGCGGGTTTTGGGTTTTGCGGTTGGGGAAAATGTGGGGGTGGTTGATGGTGGTTTTGCTGAGTTAGCAGCGTGGGTAGCAGCGTGGCCGCTCGTGGTGGCACATGACTCATGCCACCGCCAACACCCCCACCTGCCCCACGCACATTACCCTCCCCATTGTAACAATATGTCATCTTCATTATCAATTATTGGGGTAGGGCCAAGAGATGTCTCCCAGATTTACTCCTTTTCCTTGGGAAAAGCATATGGGGCCCCCACCAGAGCATGTTTCGACATACTGCCGGGCCCTTTTCCCCCACTGTGCCACTAGGGGCGCAATAACTTTGAAATCACTGTTCATCACTTACACTGCTCCCTCAAGTCTTCTACAGGGGGGAAAAAATTTCCTCTTTTTGTTCTGGGGGAACGTGAATGAGGGGGCCCAGCACCCGGGTGGAAGGTTTTGGGGGGGTCTGGGTTTTTATCACTAATTATGTTATCCGGGGACTGCTTTTGGTCACACCCCCTTAAAACCATGGGAAAATTTTTTTTCACTGGCACTTCCATCGCTTTGAACTTACTTGGGAAGAGAAAAGGGCCCCCCAAAATTTTTCCCGGGGGTGAGGGGGCCTTCCGCCAGGCATGGGGAACAAAGGGCTACAAACATCGTCCCCAAAGCCCCCTGGGTCCCCCATTTTTTTAAATGCGCACACCCACCCCAGACCCATTCTCTCCCTGTAGGCCTACGCTTTCTCCCTTATTTGAAGCCACTAGAATTTTGGCGTTAAATCGTCCGAAAAGGGTAAGCGTAAAAATCGTCCGAAACAGTCAAAGGGGGTTTGGGGGAAAAAAATTGTTGGTAATGGCACTTTAAAGCCTTCTGAATGAATTTGACCCCAAACCCCGGGGGGCCCCTATCGTGGACCCTGGTTTTTGTTGAAAATTCTTTCCCGAATGTTTTTTAAGTGCCTTCCCAACAATTTTTTCCCCCCAAAAAAAAAAAATAAGTTAGATTAGTTTTCAGACCCCAAAAAAACACTTACAAAAACTCTTACAAAAAAAAAACTTACATAATTGTTAGGTTTGGGGGAAAAACCCCAGGGGCCACTGTACTGGATATGGAAAAGGGGAAAAATTTAAAAAAAATTTAGGGTTTTCCCACAAACAACCCTACAATAGAGCGAAAAAATAATTGAAGGAC